>QGOA01000114.1:0-68821 GCA_003313075.1 Termitomyces sp. MG16
TTCAGAAGCCCCAGAAGCATCCAACCTGGCATAGGAAATCCCTAGACTTGTTCTCTTTGGATCTCCCTCTGCCAGGTGAGTAGTTATTATGATATTATCAGTACATACTCTAATACACTTTGGATCTTCCTCTGCCAGCTGTGTGACTGAGCCACAGCCTCTAGAGGTCACCCTTACACAAGCCACAGGCCGTATTCTGGATGGCCTGGGTGTGTTCATTAGCAGGACAACTGTGGAGTGGTTAAATTAGTTCTACAGTGGGGCACTAGACCATCACTTCTACTACTCCCGGCTCACAAATATGGTGTTTGTGAGCAATGAAGCTCTAGCCGCAAAGACATACGAGAAGGAGAAAGGAGAGAGGTATTTTCATACCTTGAAAGAGCTGGACCATGTAGTGCTGAGGAGATTCCTGATGAATCCTCAGCAGTTGCAAAAGCTCTATGAGCTTTCACAGAACAAGTTCAAGTCAGTGTCACTGCGCACTGAAGTGTATTACCTGTTGTGCAAGTTTCAGAGCATCAGCATCAACTACTATACCATGCTGCGGGATAGGACAATGGCTCTGGTGTGTACACCAGAGTACGAACACATTTTGCCTCCTCTTGACCTTTCTTCCCATCACATAAACATCGTGGTCATGCCAACCCCAGAAGGGTACTTGCGATGGAAAGTCCAAGCCAGAAGACTGTTCTTCATGCTTACCAGGTTTGATTCTGAAGGTGTGCATTTCACCTTCAATCTGGACAAACTGGCACAGAATGTACTCTACTTCTGCTGACCAGGAATGATGAATTTGGTGTACGGTATTGCAGTGGATCGGACATATTGCATACACTGCTGGGACATGCCCTTACATGTGGACTGTTGTAGTACTTGGTAAAAGTATTACTTGATAGTTCTGGGGCTTGCTAGTGTAGAATATGACCTTGAATTCCCACTGACTTTGACAATGAAAGGGATAATTATTATTTTGAATGTGTTTAATAATTTTGCAAAACGCCAAGGTTTTGAGGAATTATAATATTGAATGAGAATAATAATATTCCCACAAGTCGAGGTTTCTTAACAAACTCCAGCCTAAGCAATTCACTCCCTGGGAATCACTGAGCCTTTGCCTATCAATTGCCTATCTATTCTCTACTAAACTTGGGCTATTTATACTGTTTTTCTGGTGCACAGACCACTATCTACATATGACTCTTTGTCGGAAACTCTCCTACTTCCAGAACATATTTGATAGTCCAATTTCCCTTTTGGGAGGCCTGTTTCAGTGCCACCTGTTCCACCATTCAACTTCTTGTTCTGCCATTCTTCCGGATGTTTCATATTGCCACTTCCCCATTTGCTTGAGCTCCATTTAGCATGATCCCATTCATAGATCCTTCTTTCCTCTTTTAGCGCCTCCCTGCATCACCTACTTCTTTTCTTTCCTCCTTCCGGTTATGTCAAATCGAACATTGACTGATTTGATGATGAAATTGAGAAATTATAATATTGAATGACAATAATAATTTCCCAATTTCATCCTATTCCGTCCATTGCCAGCTTCCATGCTTTTCCTCTCCATGACAGTGGTTAGACTATTGTTGAGCTGATAGTTTGAACTGGTCTCTGCCTGTTGTTCTGTACTTTTCTGTGTATTTGTTGAGATGTTTTTGGAGATGGTTATTTGTTGAGACTGCTACCAGGAGGCTTACAGTTTTCAGCCCATGATTAAATATTTATTTTGACTTCTGGTGCATGGTGTGTCCCTGACTGCTGGTATCGCGTTGTATCACTGTCCCTTGTGAGAAGAGCTCAGGGACAATTTACAAGGCTGCTGGCCTTGATCCTCATGTGTCCTGGGCTGTATTGCAAGGCTGTTGCTGACTATGATGCTACAAATTCCAGCAACCTGTTTGTGCCAATGAGCTGGACTAATATTCAGCTCTGACTCCCACACTTTGATGTGGCTACAGCCATCAACATCACCAATGCTGACGTGCTATGCACCATGCTAGCCAACAGCGTACCCATTGAGTGGGTAGACCATGCCTATATCTTTGGTGTAGTTTACCTCGAAAACCACTTTCTTGCGGCCAATGCATCCATTGACAATTTCTGTGAGGTTGATGATGAACACTATTGACAGACTACGGCTACAACTAAACAAGCTATGAGTTACTGTGAAGAAGACCTACAACAAGACCCTCTGACTCAATTCTTTGGTTGCCTATAGGCAGGAGGAGTGTCTGGAGGGGGCACATTAGAAGATGGTATGGGAAGAGCACCTGGAGAAGGTACAGGAGGTGCATTAGAAGAAGGTATGGGAGAAGCGCCTGGAGGTGGCATATGGGAAGAACCAGGAGGAGCGGCAAAAAGATTGGAGGAGAAGTACTACTTGTCCTTGTCAGGGTGAGGATCTAGAGACGTGAAAGGGAAGGCCATGTATTTGAACATAATCCTACAGGCATGGGTGGTAACAAGAGCTGGAAGGAAAAGCCATGTGAGGCTCTTAGAAACAGCATGGAATTAGTGACCTAAGGTCAGAAAGAAAGAGATAAGAACTAACTAAATGCCCAGTCTCATGGAGAAGGCTTGTCAGACTTGAAGCAGTACCTGTAATAGGCAACTATAGGACGCTGGGTCATGGCATGAGATATGCACTAACAAGGGCTTACTATGATTAAAAACTTGTTTAGTTCAATCATCCACTCCTCGGATGCAGCCAGCAAGATTTGGTACCTATGCACCCAGGGTAGGTCATCACAACGGTACATGTCATACATTGTATAGGAGCTTGCTTTGTGCCATACCATACATGTCCAGCAGAGTCCGCTACACTGGAGCAGAGCAGTCCCCACAGTGCCGTAGAATACAGAGCCACGGACATGTCACAATGTGCTGTATGACACGGTCTAGTGGATCGATAAAAGGCGGGCACACACATGTGCATGCAGGCCCGGTGGATGCCAGTGGACACTAGTGGACATCAATGTGCATCAGCGGCCACTAGCGGGCATCAGCCCATGAGTGAAAACCTCCTCCATTGGCAGATGTCATGGCATGAATAAACCCTCCTCAAGGTTCCCCACTTTCCTCTCCTCTCTCTTCCTCCCCACAATAACTCAAGGCTGTGCACCTCCCCTTCCCTCCTTTTCTCACTCCTGACACCAGCATGATTCTACAAAAGGGCCCTGTGGACCTACGCAGGCCTATGCAAGCCACCAGCAGACATCCACACAGACGTATGTCGACAGACTCAAACCTATGTAGGCCCACGCAGGCCTGCACAGGACACCAGCAGACATCCACAGAGGCCTATGCAGGTCCACAGAGGCTGGCTGGACCAAAGAAAAAGATAACTTGTCTTGCCCGCCATATGTCTGTAAAGGGAATCGAACTCCTGGCCTTGGAAAAGCCTCCAGCAATAGAACGCACATTTAACCATTGCACCACAGGTCCGTTACAAACAGATAAATTCAAAGGTTGGATAACACAATGAATGGACACCCACATACATTTCTGCAGGTTCTTATATAGATTTTTTGAGGTGGAAGAAGGATGGCATACCTTCCAAAAGAGTTTTTGTGGCTTGAAAGGGGCGTTGGCATCAGCAGCCATCAGCTGGCATCCATTGGAGTTTGTCGGCAGCCATTGTGACTCGCTGGCATCCATCATATATCCATTGGCATCTGCCAAATATCCGCTGGTATCCGTTGGCCATCATCGACTGGACATTTATGGAGAGCCTCCGGCCATCTAGCATTGGGATGACTGGCAGTTGCCCACAGAAGATGATATGATTTGCCTTCATGCACTGCTAGCCTGAGAGCTTGCTCAAGGTCATGAGTACCTTGATAGTGGACTGTACTATCCTATGGGGATGAATCCCAACCATCAAGATTTGTGGCAACACTGGTCTCAACACGGGCCATATCTTCCATCTCCAGCTCACACTGCCACATCAGTTCAGGCTCCTACAGCCTCAACATCATTGGGTCTCATTGCCTCATCATCATCAGTTAGCGTCACCACTGAGATGAGGATTGAAACAAAGTCAGATAAAAGTTTAGCTTTACAGTCACACAACAGAACCAGATTGGTATACGATTCTAGTACTACGTATGACAGTAAAATTGGTTGCCTTATATAAGGCAGCCAGCTGATATGTACACAATAATAATAAATAATTAATATAATTGTATATTAATTATTTAGCTACACTATAATATATTACATGCCCCCTTTTGAGACTGGTAAGCAGTCTCTATGTAAGGAGGGACAATTCATCCAGGTCAGTATGTAGTCCAATGTGGAGGCACTCTGGTCCTCTATGGCTTGAGAATGTCCATTTCATCTGTCAAAAAATACAATGCCAATGTTAACTGACAGTATGAATTGAAAAGGAGATGAGCTGTCTATGATAGTTACGCAGATGGCAGATGCAACAACTCGCTGGCCATATCAATCCTTATTTCAGTGTCAACGCTAACCGACAATGATGAGGCAATGGGACCTAACAATGTTGAGGCTGTAGGAGCCTGGACTGACGTAGCAGTGTGTGCTAAAGATGGGGAATATAGCCCATGTCGAGACCGGTGTTGCCACAAATCTTGATGGTTGAGATTCATCCCCATGGAATAGTACAGTCCATTTTCAAGGTACTCATGACCTTGAGCAAACTTGTGGGCTAGCAATGCGTG
Organism: Termitomyces sp. MG16; assembly: GCA_003313075.1. Classification (NCBI taxonomy): domain Eukaryota; kingdom Fungi; phylum Basidiomycota; class Agaricomycetes; order Agaricales; family Lyophyllaceae; genus Termitomyces; species Termitomyces sp. MG16. Next base: position 4,689 of record QGOA01000114.1, read on the forward strand.
AAGACAAATCATATCATTGTCTGTGAGCAATCACCAATCGTCCCACCACTAGATGGCCAGGGGCTCTTCATAGATGTCCAGTCGACAATGGCATTCATCATCGACCTCACAGAAATGGTCAATGGATGCTGTGGCTGCAAGAAAATGGTTTTTGAGGTAGACCACACCGAAGGTATAAGCATAGTCTACCCACTCAATGGGTATGCCGTTGGCTAGCATGGCGTGGAGCATGTCAGCATTAGTGATGTTGATGACAGTAGCCATGTTGAAGTGTGGGGGTCAGAGCTAGACATCAGTCCAGCTCATTGGTACAAATGGGTTACTGAGATTTGCGGCATCGTAGTCAGCGACAGCCTCGCAATACAGTTCAGGACGTGCAAGGATCAAGGCCAACAGCCTTGCAAATCGTCCCCATGCTCTTTCCACAGAGGACAGTCCACGCATAAAGGCATGTTCCAGCAGTGTATGCCAGTGAATGCGATATGTCCAATCCACTGCAATACCATACACCAAATTCATCATTCCTGGTCGACAGAAGTAGAGTACATTCTGCACCAGTTTGTCCAGATTGAAGATGAAATGTACACCTTCAGAGTCAAACCCAGTAAGCATAAAGAACGGTCTTCTGACTTGGTCTTTTCATCACAAGTACCCTTCTGGGGTTGGCATGATCATGATGTTCATGTGATGGGAAGAAAGGTCAAGAGGAGGCAAAATGTGTTCATACTCTGGTGTACACACCAGAGCCATTGTCCTATCCCGCAGCATGGTATAGTAGTTGATGCTGATGCTCTGAAACTTGCACAACAGGTAATACACTTCAGTGCGCAGTGACACTGACTTGAACTTGTTCTGTGAAAGCTCATAGAGCTTTCGCAACTGCTGAAGATTCATCAGGAATCCTCTCAGCACTACATGGTCCAGCTCTTTCAAGGTATGAAAATACCTCTCTCCTTTCTCCTCCTCATACGTCTTCGTGGCTAAAGCTTCATTGCTCACAAACACCATATTTGTGAGCCAGGAGTAGTAAAAGTGGTGGTCTAATGCCCTGCCATAGAACTAATTTGACCGCTCTACAGTCATCCTGCTGATGAACATACCCAGGCCATCTGGGATATGGCCTGTGGCCTGCTCCTCCTGGTCTTTATTGACCTTCACCTGCTGGGCAGCCTTGTGCTTCCTCCAAGCCTCTCTCTTGCATTTTTTGTCTAAATGCACTCAGCATTTAGCAGGAGTCTCTCCTTCTGAGGGGGTCTCGTCTGATGACTCCCCATAATCACTTCCATTGCTTGGTTCATTCAGACCGAGTGCAGCTAATGTTAGGAGTCATCCTTCTACTTTGTTGTCCGTTCTCATATCCTTTCTCAGGACTGCAAACGTGTACGCCCTCAGTGGTGCTTCAAACTGCACCACTGCCCTGAACTGCATCACCACTCTGTCTGCTCCTTGCATAACATCTGCTCCAAACTCAACCGCTGACAATGTCACCTCATCCTGCTGCTTCATCCCCAACTGCAGGGAGGACACATGTGTTGATGAGGACAATCCTTGTAAACTAGCGTCAACCTCCATGAGCTTATCATGCAGCTCAGCCAGCATCGGCATGAGTTCTCAAGCTTTCCTTTGCCTCATAAGTGCCTGTCACACCTCTGAACCTCCTGCTTCCCACAACCCAACCTCCAGCACTACATCACGCGCTCTGAGGTGTTTTGCCTCAGGCTGCTCCTCCTCCAACAACAGACACTTCTTCATGGCATGCATGAATGTCTTGATCATATTGTCATTATGCTGTTGCAGCATAACGATCTCATCAAGCAGGCCAGTAATCACCACTTAGGCCACAGGATCTGCCAGAAATGCAGATTCTGGCAGCACTTGCTGGCTGGCAGAAATGAGTCGTCTCCAGACTGCCTCTGCCTGAGGGTCCAGAACCTCCGAAGGTGTCCTGATCTCCTTTCCTTTTCCTTTCTCCACATACAATAAGCACCGTGGAGATGGTGCACAATGCGGTGACAGCAATGCTTGTTGAGGCGGTGTTCAAGGTCAGGGTTGACCTTGATTTTGTGCCCTTGACACTGGCTCATCTCGCCTGTGCCCTACCATTTCCCGAGGCACTCCCCCTCATGTCATGGCACTCCTCAGAGACGATTGCCTCCAGTCTCTTCTATACATGTCTTGCAGGGGCGGCATCCTATCTTGTTGTTGTTGAGGTTGCATCACCTCACTCTTTCCTTGTGGCTGACGCCCCGCTAATAGGACCCCATACAGGATTAGCGCATCAACGGCAGGCTACGGCAACACGGCACAGGCTCAGAATACTTTAGCATGCGCTAATTATCCAATTTTGGCGATATTTGACAGCTGCGCACAGCAAGAAGCAGATCCGATCAATGATAGCACCGATGGCAGCAAGAATGACAACTGACAGATGGCATCAGTCACTGACGACAGCGCTTAGGGAGAAGCCTGATGATCTATCAAAAACTGACGGACAGCTTGGCGTTTGACCTTGGCGTCTGACACCGCTTAGCGTCTCGATTTGGCGCCTAACGACGCTTAGGTGTTCTGACAGGCAGAAGGATAATGGATTGATGGTTTAGCACTGCGATCTGCTGCCTGGTGGCGCCAAGGGACTTGAAAGGACAGTAGGGATCTGAAACCGTTGGAGCTACCCCTATGAAATTTTTCCAGTTTACCGCACTTTGGCGATGGTTGGTCACTGGCGACGGTGAACTCCTTGTAGTATATATAGTACTTACCGACTTGTACATATAGAGAGAATAACAGACCAGAATTTCCTGCTCCCCTTACTTCAGTCTCCCTTACGCTCAGCAACGTCGAACTCATCGGCAGTTACAGACGCTCGCCAACACTCGACACACTCGTGCCTTGCAACTACGGCAGGCATTATCGACGCTTAGACCTCGCTAAGCATATCGTGCTCTTGCCGCTCACATTGCCGTGTTTGCTTACCGCTTCCTCCTAGGCGCTTTACCTTAGCGCTTTACACTTGCCGACCCCGTTACCGACTTTTCTCCATTTTCACAGGCGCGTTCTCTAGGACCTGCCCGGGACTCCCCACATCACTTATAGCGCCCCAACGCAAGCAATTGGTACGGTAACACTATAGCCACATTTGTTACTGACCAAACTTTGGGCGTCATCACCGCATCGTTGTTCATGTCCATGGGTGCTATCTGTGGTGCAGTTAGTGCTTTCTTATCCGAAAAGAGTGTACTTGCACTCTGGGTCTGCATCTGCTGCATCGGCATTGGCATATCCCACATCACTTGTCCCCCCATCTGCTGTCCAGGACCAGCTGGTCCTGGGAAGTATGGCATTTGGAAAAACGGTGGAAAAAACTGCGGAGGTTGTCCAAATTGGGCTGGGTTCTGCCCAAACTGGGACACCATAGGATACAACACCACATTCGGCGTCATTACAGGTTGTTGAATGTTTTGCTGGGGGTGATCTCCCCCTCCTCCAGAACTCTGTGGGTTCTGAGGCTGCAGCTCACTGGTCGTACACTGGTAAGGGTACAACATGGTACTAAGAAAATGTGGAAGTTTGTCAGTGAAAAAAAAACACAATAAATTTCCCATCATCAGGTTACATAATCTGATCCGACCATCAACTCCACATTATGATCTGCACTATCTCATCAGATGGATGAATCTCTATCAGATCCATCTGACAACCTAGTGATCCAATCTGGATCAGATCCTCTTTTGATCTGAGTTCCAACTGATCTGGTCTAGATCTTATCACAGTTATTAAGCTAAGCACATGAGTGCTTAGCAAGCTGATTTGGGCACTTCATGCTGATAGGCTTCTACTCGGACTGAGTGCATTAAGGGACATTATAGGCCAACTGACACTTGACGTACTAAGGGCTCTAGCGACCAGTTGGGAATATAGAGCAGCCCTAGCTCTGGCAACCTACTACAGGACTTAGCCATTTACCCTAACCACTAGCTACCAGGCCTTCAGCACATTCCATTCACCTATCCCAAGGACAAAGGAGGCTCATAACGTATAGTGCTAACATGACAGCGGGAGAGGACTCTAACTAAATCCCGATCACTTTCAGAAGGAGCCAGCAGCAGGCGCTGCCATTTGACGAGGCACTTCAATCAGAAGTCTAAAAGGATCAATGACAGCGGCACTGGATATACTTAAATCTGACATCTGGACCTACCAGGAACTGATACAATGAGTAGCGCTGATATTAGCGCTCACGGCGTCTGTCGAGGATTTTCCGACCATACCCCAGAACAGCTTGGCCAATCGGAGTTATAATAAAAGTGAGCAGACTCATGCAATTCTAAGCCAATACAGAGTCGCTGCTGGTCGCCGTGGGATATAACACCGTTGGTCGCTGTCATCCATGTGCAAAAAGTCACTGTTAGAGGAAACTACGAGGAGAGGTGCTAGGAGGTAGCACCGCAGATGGACTTGTATCTTGGCAAACACAGTAGCACATAGTATATAAAATAGCTACTTTACATGTATATAACAACGAATCATAACCCCTTGAGCACACAGTTACACTTAGTGTTCAAATCGCACTAGCTGCCTCTAACTTCACCACTAAGTTGGGCGCTAGCTTTGTCTATCTTGTCTTTGTCGTTTACGGTGCCATCTACAGGCATAATACGCTGCGCTACCCATCTTTTCTTTGATATCTTTGTTTAAGCTATGACACTTACCATCTGCCAGGTAGCCCCCAAAGTACTATAATCTAGCGCATTGTTTTATCACCTCCACTCGAGCACACCAGGACTCTGTCAGGACTCCTCACAACTACGCACGCCAAGCGCTGGAGACGGCATTGTACTGTGTATACGTCCAGCGCACCCAACCACAGTTGGCATCATCAACGCCCTGCAGCTCCAAGTACCGATTTAACACTGCCAACTTGGCACATGTGTGATATGACTCCCATGTCGTATCACCTGCACTTCATCGTACCTCAAATTCGAGGTGCATTCTCTTCTGCCACCGATGGCCTAGAATCTCTTTGATAAACCACTCTTGTTTGTCACTAGTGCCAAAATCATATGTCTCAGGCGTCACTCAATTAGGAAACATAGCATCATTGTTTGTATTATATTGCCTAAGTAACAACACATGAAACTTAGGCACAATTCGACGTGCTTGCAGAGCTGCAAGCAGCTCCAGAACATAGTTCGATGTGCTTGGTTCTGTAACCAAGACTTTGTATGGCCCAATGAACTTTGGGCACAGCTTTCTTGCCCTTTCTTTTGGAAGATTCAAGTTTTTGGTTAACAGATATACTAGCATACCAGGTGTTAGCTCAGGTTTGTCACTCCGCCTATCATTTGCATGTTGTGCCTGTATAACACGTGTAGCAATGATAGCATTGTGTGCACTGGCGAGATTCTCCAATGCTTTCCATACAAAGTCCTTCACTCCTTTGTGAATGACTCCATCTCCCCTGAGTTCTTGTAGCATGGAGGGCATGTATCCTCCATTGAGCTCAAACGGTGTATATTTTGTCGTTTCTGACATACTTGCATTGATTGCAAACTCTGTCAGCGGTATTCTATCTACCTAGTCATATTGGTCCGGTCAGACCACCATACAAAAATTTGGACAATACTCCTATTTGCTCGCTCTGTCTGTCCATCCATCTGCAGATGAACTGAGGTGGACATGAGCAGTTTAGCCCCCAAGAGCTTGTGAAGTTCCTGCCACCAGTGAGACATAAACTTTGTGTCTTGATCACTTATGATTGAACTTGGAAGGCCGTGTAGCCTTACAATCTCCTTCAAGTATATCTAGGATAACGCTGACACAGTAATGGTTGTGTGCACCAGTATCAAATGCACCATACTGGTCATGTAGCAAATCACCACCCAAAGGTAGTTATAACCTTTGAATTCAGGGAATGGGCCAACAAAGTCCATTCCAATGGAGTCTCAAGGTTTTGTCAGAATAGGCAGAGAATGCAACTTCCCTGCTGGCTTCCTATTGCTGGTCTTCAACCGCTGGCAGCACATAGAGACATCACAACAGTACATGTCATACGTTGTATGGGAGCTTGCTTTGTGCCATATCATACGTGTCCAGCAGAGTCTGCTATATTGAAGCGGAGCAGTCCCCACAGTGCCGTAGAATACAGAGCTGTGGACATGTCACAATGTGCTGTATGATATAGTCCAGTAGATCGATAAAAGGCAGGCACACACATGCACACACAGGCCTGGCGGATGCCAGCGGACACTAGCAGATGTCAATGTGCATCAGCAGCTGCCGGTAGGCATCAGCCTACGAGTGAAAACCTCCTCCATTGGCGGATGTCATGGCATGAATAAATCCTCCTTGAGGTTCCCCACTTCTCTCTCCTCTTTCTTCCTCCCCACAATAACTTGAGGCTGCGCACCTCCCCTTCCCTCCTTTTCCCACCCCCAATGCCAGTGTACGTCCACAAAAGAGCCCTGCAGATCTACACAGGCCTACGCAAGCCACCAGCAGACATCTATGCAGACATACATCAATGGACTCAAACCTACACAGGCCCACACAGGCCTGCACAGAGCACCAGCAGACATCCACAGAAGCCTACGCAGGTCCATGGAGTCTGGTTGGACCAAGGAAAAAGGTAACTTTGTCTTGCCTGCCGTATGTCTGTGGGGAGGAATTGAACCCCCAGCTTTGGGAAAGCCTCCAGCAACAGAACACACATTTAACCATTGCACCAAAGGTCCGTTACTAATGGATAGATTCAGAGGTCAGATAACACAATGAACGGACGCCCACCTATGTTTCTGCAGGTTCCTGTATGGATTTTTTGAGGTGGATGGGGGTGGCATACCTCTCAAAAGAGTTTTTGTGGCTTGAAAGGGGCGTTGGCATCAGCAGCCATCAGCTGGCATCTGTTGGAGTTCATCGGCAGCCATCATGACCCGCTGGCATCTATTGGCATCTGTCGTACATCCGTTGGCATCCGCCAGATATCTGCTAGTATTCATCGGCAACCTCTGGCATCATCTGGCATCAGGGCAGAAGAGAAGGAAACGGGGTGCGTGGGTGTTGAAAGAGGGAGAAGGGGGAAGGAGAGGAGCATGGGTGTCTGCTGGTATGCCAGCAGATGTAGCAGACATCAGATGTCAGGTCAGGGGGGAGGAGGGAAGCAGAGTGCATGTGGTGGACAGGGGTAGCATGTGAAGTAGTGTGGGAAGTGGAGAGGATGGCACTGGAGAGAAAGAGGGGGAAGGGTGGAAGAGGGTGCATGAGTGTTCACTGTCCGCTGGCATGCCAATGGACAATAGCTGATGTTGGCATGTGAGCCAGCTAATGTCAGCAGTGCAACCAGTCCCAGTAGTTCAGTAGAATATTCGTTTATTGATATTCAATATTGTGTACAGGGGTAGGTTCTACTCTCCCTACTTCACCTTAACGGGGACTAATGGTGTGTTTTTATATGGGTGCATTTTTGCTCTACATGTACATCGTACTGACCTGTAGTAAGCGCCTGTGGTAGTTGATCTAACCAAAACTCTAGAAATTACTGAAGCAGGATAGGATGGAGGAGTTGGTGCATGAGATCATTCCAGTACACATGACAAGTGATGATACACCAGGGCTGGCTACCTTTTTTACAAAGACCAGCACAAAGGTAGCCAGCCACAGTATATTATCAACTTGTCATGAGCACTGGAATGAACACACGTGCAAACTCATCCATCTTATGCTACTGCAGAAATCTCTGGAGTTTTCAACAGATGAAATTCATGATGCTAGCAGACGTCAGCAGCCTGCTGCTATTATATAATGTGAACTAGCGGGAGTCGAATCCACCTCTTGTGCACAATATGAAATATCAATTTATGAATATTCACAGGTGCTTACTACAAGTCAGGATGGTGTTCATGTAGTGCACAAATGGACCCATACAGAATTTGAACAAATAGAGATTTTACTGCAACTGGTGCATCTATATTGAATTGACAATATTAGACTGATATTTATTTACACTATAGAAGTATACAGGAAAGAGGAAAACCATGGGGTGTAGCAGAATATTAGACTGATATTGATTTACACCATAGCATTATACACAAAGCGTCTGTGGTGTAGTGGACTATTTCCAATTGATATTCCTTGTATCTTGCAATAGGTGGGTTCGACTCCTCCTAGTGCATTGAGATCAAACTCAAAAATTTTTGACCACACACAGAATATTAGACTGATGTTTATTTATATCATAGCAGTGTACAGTAAGCATTGGTGGTCTAGTGGAATATTATCCATTGGTCTTTATTATGTCTTGCAGTAGACGAGTTTGATTCCTACTAGTGCATTTATGTCAAACTGTTTAGAATTTTTGACCTGCTTAGCTAATTGTTTATTTACTATACATATATTAAGGTCCTAATTTAAACAGGGTGACATGATACCTATTTAGACTATAGCAGTGTACAGTAAGCAGTAGAATATTATCTATTAGTGTTCATTGTGTATTGCAGTAGGTGGGTTCGACTCCTGCTTAGTGCAATAAACATTAAGACGTTTGCAATTTTTAACCTGCTTAGCTAATTTTTATTTACTAAACTGTAAGATAAACAAAGTAAGGTTTTGTCAAGCAATAAATCAAACTTCTTTTGTAATTTAGACAGGGTCACATGATATCTATTTTCAGAACTTGCTTCATGTAAAGTTCTTGTCCATTTCTTTAATCCTCCATCTGCCATGTCTAATGAAGAACTCCACCAATAGGTCATTGATGTGGATGTTCAAATATTATACCTTGCTCTCAGAGGAGACCTGCATCAACTCAAAGCACAGCAGAAGGACCTGGTAAAATACAAGCACTCCTGCCTAATAGACATGCACTAATAGTCATCCTGTAGATTGACATGTGGTTCATGGTTAGAGATGTCAAGGATGACAAGAAACTCCTCCTTGATGCCAGGAGAAGCTTTATCAATGAAGTTATCCCGCTACTCCAGAGCAAGCTTTCTGACAAGGATATGACTAGGCGGTTGAAGGACGCTGTGAAGAAATAGACCCAGAGAAGCAGAGGAGGAGAAGAACCAAGTAAGGGCAAAGAACGACCTGATCTGTTGACCGAGGCCAGTCTGTTGACGGCACTGGCACGAGAAGACCGGATAGGTCATAGGCCAGCAGCAGGAGATTTGTCTGGTCTGTCATCAAATCCCAAGAAGCCAAAACAGGTGACCTATATTGGTCAACGTCCTCCTGGTACCTATTGTTGACAGAAGGAGCAGGAGGATAAGGATGAGGATAAAGAGAAAGAGGAAGAGGAAGAACAAGAGGGCAGGATACCAAAGGGGAAAATTACTGGAAAGATGCTGTTGGGCAGATATCTGAGGACAGCACCTCGTCACAAGGGTCAGCACATCAACCCCCCTTGCCAATATTGCGCAAGTAAGTGGCTACAGTGTGTCAGGACAAAGGGCGGCACTGCATGCAATCTCTGCTAGCTTATTCGCAAATGAACATGCAGCCTGACGATTGTAAAGAAAACCATCAAGCCCGGCAACAAGGGAAAGGGGAAAAAACCACTGAGAAAGAAGTCAGTGACAATTATTGAGAGTGATGATGGTATGAAACTCTTTTTCTGCTCAAATAGCTAACCAATAGTTAGTAGATGAACCAGCTAGTCCAATCACAGAACTATCAAAACTGACCGACCGTCCATCCCAACTATTGACCTCCAACTGCCCAGTGGATCCTCTTTCGGTCAAGGGAAAGAGCAAGGAGCGGGCAATGGAGTCTAGTCACAGTGAGGACATTGTGGCTGGTATAATGGCAGGGGTAGAGAGCCGTTTGGACAGGATGGAGAATGGGTTCCAGGAAGCATTGCAGAATGTTGAGAAGCAGGTGCAGAACAGGTTTGTCACAGCTGAGGAGAGCTGGTTACCACATATTGAGGACTTCTTCCGTTGCTACCAGACTCAGGTTGACACGCTCGGTGGCTGCATGGAAACCCTGCAAACTAATGTTTCTCGTGCAGGTGAGACGCTTGCATCCCACGATGGACAGATCCATTAGACAGAGGAGCAGATCCACCATATTCGGGGTATAGCTGACACTTTGCAGAGTTGACTTCACATCTCTATCCATCCCTCCAGTCCATCAGCTCAGAATGATGTGGCAGTGCATCCAACAGGGCACAGTGGACTTGGACCCATCATTAAAGAGGAAGAAACCACTCCTGACCCCACTGTTGACCAATCTCCTGCCACTGCTGACGTATCCATTCCTACTGGTGACACCTCTGCTCTTGCCACTAACCAATTCCATCACATCGCTGATTTATCTGCTCTCACTATCGCTTCATCTCTGCTTCAACAAACATCCTCAGAGACGTCTTCTGCACAAACATCTCTGTCACCTCCTCAACCATCTTCCGTCCTTCCACCAGTCTCTGCCGAGAACTCTCTCCCTGGCCCAAGAGGACGGGCTCACAGCAACTCCCGAAGTAGTCAGCCGCCGATGCAATAGATCCAATCATCCAGTCAGCTTACTGAGAGATGGAAAGCAACAGAAGACAAGTGAAGATAGACGGTTTAAGATGGACGGTTTCTTATTGTACAATTTTTTTTCGTTATAATAGACATTGCTACATTTTTGTAATACTATAGTTTACAAAAATGTAATGTAACATTTCCCCCTTCCCCACATCAATGATGGTGGACTGGTCAAATGACCTTAGTGCAGCTGCTACTCCTTTTTGCTGATGTAGACATATCAATGTATTGAGCTGCATCTTCCTGTAGCATTTGTGCTTGAGACTTGCAGGATCGCTTGGAATTTGTTGACAATTGGTTAGGCAATGCCTTGCACTTCTTTTGGTTTTGTAATGCCGGCCTTCCCTCACCTTTAAATTAGTCATTGTCCTCATCTTGAAGAATGTCGAGCATCCTTCTTGACACTCTATATCTAGGGGAACCATCACTAGAGCTATTAATTGGAGGGTCTAGATGGCTCCATCCTCTTTATTGTAAGAGGTGGATGGTAGTGGCATCTACCACTGCTGTATCATCACCACATTCGTCATGAACAGATTCGTTGAGAGCGGACTCGTTGTGAGCAGAAGCTAATACATTTAGTCAGGATTTGTTATGAACCGTGGATCTGTTGTGGCGCTGAGGCTAGGGAGTGTGCAGTGAGTGCAAGACAGGGGGTTCCTCCTGTAAGTCAGGCAGTGGTATGTGTGATATGCTAGATGACAGGAGAAGTGTAGGCCCCAGTTGCCACTCCAAGTTGGCTGCAGATCTAATGACTAAAGCGGATCTGCCATCAGCAGCTCCATCATTAGCAATGGTCCTACTGTTGCCATCGACTACCGCTGATGGTGTTGGCCTCTGTTTCCGATTTTTCCCTCTATTTTTTGTATAGCCTTACATGCTGCTGCTGCTGCCGCATTTTTTTCACAATCAGCTTGGGTGCTGTACTCAGCAGCTACTGGCTGCTTGTGACAGTTGAGATAAACTGTCCAGCGAAAGGTGTCACCGGATCCATACTGTTCTTGATGGTCTCTCCAGAAGTTCAGCAGACGCAATAGCTCAGGCCAACCAAGATTATGGGGATCTTGGAATATCAGACCCTCTGAAAGATACTTTGAATGTATGAATTGCTGATCATTGGTCCTCACTGCCTTGTAAGAAGTAGATTCATACCAGTAACCAGACACAATTTCTGATGGAGTGATCAGATGATGAGCAAAGGTGGAGAAAACTAGGATTCACTGTAATGAGTATTTAGATAGTCCCAGACAAGCATTTCCAATTCTGCCTGAGTTTGAAATATATTTGGTCCTGGATTTGCTGGTAATATTGGGAATCCATCTATATCCAGATCAAGGATGAGGTCATGGTATGTAAGAATAGAAGGAGTCAAATCATGGGATGATTGCATGTTGGACGGCATGTCTCTACCAAGAAGAGCAGACATGTAATCCATCATCTTCTTGTTGAGGTCATTAACAAGGTCAGGAAAGGAGTCTTGAAAGGTAGGTCAGTTAGCATGGGTCAAGTATGACATATTGTCATGACTATAATTGGTGTCAAAATTGTTTAAAGAATGATGGCACCACATACATTCTAATAGTCATGCTGTCATCTGCATACTAACCAACAACAGTCCAACTCAACATGCCCATCTCTCTAAATCAAAGCACATCTGCATCGTACACACGCTTCAAACTGTGCTTTTAGGCCTTTCTGGAGAGACAATGATTAAAAAGCAGAATCAAGCAGACGGATGTACAACAAATAGAGGACAGATGGGGGACGGAAGGAGTACCAACTTGCACTGAATTTCTGGTGGATTTCCTTTTTCACTCCATTCTGCCACCATCTTCCATAAACAACTTTTCTCCTGTGGTGTGAGTTGATGCATAACATTTGTGCAAATGCATCCAATCCTGAGGCGTTGTGATCCTTACCCCTCAACAAGTTCTGGATCTCCTCGTTTATCTCCTTTGCCATTGTCTGCCAGACAACATCTTGCAGTGAAGTTTTTAGGAGCACTTTTGGATCTTTATGATGGTAATAAGGGCACCAGCAATTCTTGATATACTAGACAACCTTCTATTCAAGCAAATGATGTCTAGTTCTTTGCAATGAGTTGCTGTACCTACTTTGATTCTCTCTGTCCACTTTTCCCCTGTCTTTGGCTCTGTCCCCTTAATGGTCCAGTAGTTGAAGATATCTATTAGGATTTTATCCTTCAAGATAGCAGTCCGAGCTTGAGGAGTAGTTGAGGAGCAGTAGAGTTCCTTGTATGGTTCAAAGATAGATCTTTCTTCTACTGTAAATATTGGTTTTACTTGTCTTTTCTTTAATGAAAATATTGATTCAAGCGGTTGCAGGAGGGCAGACGTGTTTGTAAACAATATAATTTTCTGCAACCACACAGTTCTCAACCAAAGGATCACATGATAAAATATACATTTCTATTCAGTGTCCATTGACAACAAATGGATTCTATTTGTCTTTGACAGATAGGGTCCGCTGTCCACTGGTATCTGGCCCATCCAAATTGGGGCATATTGCCAATATCAATAAGCGGTCTCATTAGATCTCCAGTACAATGGCTAGGTCCTGGCCATAGATATTTTGATCATGAACCTGAACTCTCTGAAGAAATGCAAGCAACCAAAAACAACAGTCATCAGGCAAAGGGACCTCATCCTGTTTGCTGAGGAAAGGACATGACTCACTCAGAACACATGAGGGTTGCCAGTTCTCATAACACAACGGCTACCACTGGGTCCTATTCCCATTGTAACTGGTGCACTACCTGCAGCATTTGCAGATAATGATAACTTTGCACACTTGGACAATAATCCAATGGCAAATGATGTAGATGATACAATGCTTGTATCTATAAGGCATGTAAAGGTGATTTGAATATATGCTATTATTGAGAGCAAATTATTCAAGTTCATACATAGACACAGGCAGATTATCTTAACAACTTTATCAACTATGTTCCACAGTTGCTCAATGGATTGCTTGGTCATGAATCAATGGATGATGTTACTGATTGCCTTGCTTGTCCTGACCATTACCTCACACAATGGCGATGCTATGATTGCGTTGAGTCAAGAATATTCTATCATGGATGTTTCCACTGCATGCACAACTCCAACCCATTTCACCGACCTGAAGTATGGAATGGTAGGTATTTCCAACCAATAAATATGTCGGATACTGGAGGATATTTCTATATTCAACACAATTCATTGCATGCAAACTGTCATCAAGGGAAGGTCGGAGTCAGGGCTTTTGAGAACCATGAGCAAAAAAAGGACATTCAGGAGCAAATGTTTCTACGACTCAAATATCGACTGGATGTTGAACTTCCATCAGCGGATAGTGAATTGGGACATCCAGCAGTGCATCTATCCATGACTTCAGATTTCCTGAGCAGACTTCAGGATGCCAGCCTTGATCAAATTATAGAAGAGAAAGAGCAACAGGAATCAGAGAATAATGTGCCAATAGAAGATATTTCAGAAGATTGGCCAGCTACGAACAGGTTCCGTATAGACAGATATGATTGCTTTGGAAATTCAATACAACGGATTGTTCACACAACTGGAGTACACTACATCACTGTCATTTTATATGAGTGTTCTGGGATGGATGTCTTAGTGAAGGATACTATTCGCTCACAGCTGGTCCCCAGTACATTTGATCAGACACAAACATATTTTACAATGGCTGTGCTGGACGACTTCTATTTGATGAATCTAGAGTGCAAAGCATCTGCCTACCAGTACTGGCAGAAAATTGCAAGAATAACTTCCCCGATTGCATCTTCTGGTGGTGAGGTGGATAACCTTTACTGCGAGCTATGACGAATTTCTTGTTCATAGCAGTGGCTGAAAAAGTTGAAGTGGGCAGGCTTTGGCCATGATGAATCGAGGCACTCCATGGCGCCGGACCATGATAAACTTGCAATATTCTGTTCAACTTGTCCCCAACTAAGAGTCAATCTTCCATTCAACTGAGAAGAAGATCCTGTCTGGTGGAAGTTCAATTGTTCTTTAATGATGGACGGCAACTTCAAGGCGGATCACATCCAATATTCTAATCCTGCTCATAATGTATGGCATTCAGAAGGCGGTAGTATGATGGCTAGGAGGGATGAGCTCACCTACTATCTCAAGTGCGCAAAGGAACAGCCAACGGTGAGTAACATTCTTTAACTCTACCTGTCTGCCATCTGCTCATCAATTCAATCCTATCTGTCAGCTGTCTGCTGGACCTCCATTTGTCCAGGGAGCTGCTTGTGAAAACACATTCAAAGCTATTGAAAAGGCCCTAATGATGAACAAGTCATGCGACATTACTTGTATTGTTGCAATGGCATGTACACGACATGGCTGCTTTGCTCCTAATAGTGTAACAAACTTGACCCATGGTGAAAGCCAGATTTACACAGACTTTTCCATCACACAGGCAGTTAAGACAACCAACATAGATGGGATTCAGTGTCTCCTACTGGTAGATGATATAGCATGCCAGTAGTGTGTCAAATTTTCTGAATGGCTTGCTGAGGCCAGAGAAGTCCTGCCAGATAATCTACTCGTGGACTTTGCAATAGGACTTCTTCATGTCCATGGGCATAAGGAGGATTGTTTTTTCTGCTTTGCCCCATCTTTTATTTCTGGGGCTGGTCATTTGGCTGGGAAGATAATTGAAAGTCTCTGGTCTACACTAAATGAAGTCTTACAAATGGCCCATACAGCTACCTTGGCACATCGGACAGAAATCCTTGATGATCACATGTGTGACTCAAACTGGAAGAAGCTGCTTGACATGGTTCTATTTCTATGTTAAAAGTACAGGACTGCTGTTGAGATGAGAGATGCAGCCATTCAATATTTCACTGAGCAATCTGTCGGAATATCAACAGATTTACTAACAAGCTGGGAAGCCAGAATAGCTGAGGCAGAAAGGCTCAGAGAGGAGGGAAACTGTAAAGCAATGGATATTCTCAAAGCTTGTACAATGACCTTCAATAGTGCAAGTGAAGACCAAATAGCAGTAGATAGTGGAAACCACTCAATGGATATTGCAGCGACGAATATTCATTTCTTCTGGATTCAACTTGCCCTTGACATTGAGGAGCAGCAGTAAGGTGTATTACTGATGGCCCAACCTATTTCACTAATTGGAAGCTCAGAATTGCAATTTAGAACCAGGTTTGCCATTTGAATCAGCATGCAAGCAATAATGATTGGCAAAAGGTCGAGGCAGAAAGAGAACTATTAAGGGTTTGACTCAATGTCCTTGCTGCTTCTCAGGACAGGAGGGGGTTTATTGCTAGTGGAAGGCAGACTGCCCCCCTGGAACCAGATGAAGTTCCCAGAGCCTTTGACAACAATAAAATAGCAGAAGATGGACAACCAACAGATCCGCTGGTACCACCAGCAGATAACCTTGGACCAACAGATGTAGTTGTTCCAGAAGATTTTGAAATCTCCTTCTTATCTATAATCATGGGTAATGTCTCACCATTAACAATAATAGAGTGCAATCTGCACTTGATTCAAATTGAAAGGCTCCTGCAAGCCTTTTAGGAATTCATTGCAGAGAAATCATTCCTATATTCTCACATCATCTGGGTCACCTCAAGCAAAAATGTGAAAACTCGAGCTTATGCATTTCTTCAAAGAATCCAGGCTTCAATCCTGGTGAAGGCTCATGCCTATACATGATGCCGCAGTGCTCTGCTGCAACTAGGATCAGATCCCAGCATTCAGAGAAAGTATCCAGTTCTACAGAAAGCAGATTTGAATGCAAGCACAGCTATATGAGATCCCAACATTCCTAGTTCATCAAGGATCAAGGTATTTTGGATATAGCACTCTAATTCTGATGCAGAAAATGAATCTGCAACTATTTCTGAATGTGAGTCCTCTTGTTAACATTTCCGTTATCATTACATCCATTCATGAACATATTTCTTCAGTTAATTGTGTTTATTATCTATGTGCTAGAGCACAACGCAACAGATGGACAGAGGAATGTCAGCTTGTCACGAGTGAAATGGAGTGGACAGTTCGATATTTCTTCAACCAGGCAGATATTTGATCGAAGCATGATATGTTAGTGAAGAAAAGAGGTCTCCAGTCATATGCCCACAAAAAGGTGGCCATGTGGCAAGAATTAGCCTTGATGGCAATTGATAAATTTAAGCAGGTGCTTCCTGATTTTATTCCCCTCCAAACTGCAAGAGATCCGCTGTGAAAATATGGATGCAGAGACAGATTGATATGACGGATGTAGAGATGGATTGATGTGATGGATGCAGAGACAGATTGAACTGATAGATGCAGCTTGCTGCCATCAGTGGATGATCGGAATTGATTTGTGACAGTCACATGCAATGGAATTGTTGAAAATCACTTTTGTTTACAAGGCACAAAGATCTGATACAGAGCAGTATCTGCTTCTACAAGCAAGAGTGCAATGACATCTACCTCTGTACCACACAATATTATGTTCCAAGCTACTGTACTAGAAAATTTGCAAGAGGTTGTTGACTACATTGAGTCACACCTCATTGCAGCACTTTTCATATTTGGCAATCTTGTGCTAAGTCTTGAAGTGAAAGAGGCATGGATTATTCAGCATTTAGACAAGAAGTTAGTAAGATAACTTCAAAATGTGTAAATATATTAGGATCTGACTGTGTGCTATAGAACTTTGTATTGTCATGTCTGGGGGCTGCATCACTGAATAATGTGGTCTGCAATGTCTCAGACATTATCAAAAGCATGAGCCAATTTTTCCCTCTCCAAAATCAGCAAACTTTGCCCACAAAGATCTCTGAAGTTTATTGATGGCCATCAAGGTCTTATCAGGAATCTGTATAGCTGTGATTGGTGGAACCACATTGGCCGAGAGGATGTTCAGGTCTTAAGCAATGAAACACTGGAGCATTGCCTTCTCATACATCAGCAAGGCTTCTACTCTCTTAAAAGCTTCTTAGCATGCAATCGCTGGCCACCTATGACATTGCTATCCAATGGATTGGTGTCCGTCCCAGCACCAGATGATTTGCTCCATGTATTTGCAGGTAGTGGATCTGCCAGGAGCCACCAGCAGATGCTTCTAGCCCTAGACAAGTGGCGGTCACTGGTTAGGACAGAACATGTTCTAACAGCCAATAATATGATCTGCCTGTTTGCTGGCAGCAAGTCTATTGCTGTTTCCGTTGTCAGTTCCGTTGCCAGATCTATGAATCCTGCTCAGATGGGCCAATTGACAGGCATTAAGTCTCATACCAACAGTATTGATGGTGAGCAGCCTGATCCTCAAGACTGCCTCTCCATGGCCCATCTTACCACTCTCTCTGATGTCAACTCTCTCTAATGGCCATTCTTGATGCATATCAAACTCTCAAACGCACAACATCCATTCCACCACCTCTACAGTCAGAGTAAACCTGGACTGGTGTATGGCCATACAATGGAAAACTCTCACGTTGTGGTTCAACCAGCATCCCAACTTCCTTTCGCCCTAGCAGCTCATATCCGCTGGACATTCATGGAGCTGGAGAAAACTGATGACAACCAGGTGGATATTCCTAATCCATTTATTAGTGACCCTGACTTAGAGGGTATCCCTTCTTTGTTTATTGTGGCGGATGACAAGATGAAAGACAAATCTTTGCCACCTTTGTTCATTCCTGCAGAAGAGGAGATGGAAGACAAATCTTTGCCACCTTTGTTCATTCCTGCAGAAGAGGAGATAGAAGACAAATCTTTGCCACCTTTGTTCATTCCTGTGAAAGAGGAGATGGAAGAGGATTCTTTGCCTCCTTTGTTCATTCCTGTGAAAGAGGAGACCAAAGACAATGATTTGCCCCCTTTGTTTATTCCTGCAGAAGAGGAGATGGATGACGATTCTTTGCCACATCTATTCATTGTTGGTGAAGAAGCAGAAGGACTAACAGCAATGGAGACTATGGCGGCCGGTGACAGCCGGTGATGGCAAACAAACAGAAGTCCCAACCAAGGACAAAGAAAACCTTCTGCCACTATTTCTTGTGATGGCAGAAGAGACAGATGGAGGCATAGCAGCCGATGGCAAAGAAAATCTTCCACTACTTTTTGATGTAACGGCTCTTCAAATCCAGTCTTCCCCCTTCCAACAATTTCCTTCTCCAACCCTACCTACTGGTAACAATGTCTGGGAGTGGGAGGAATATGAGACATGTATGACTCAATGTGAGGATCAGAGAAGAATTAATGAATTGTATCAACAACTATGAGTATAATTTGGCACTGGTAATCATAGTTAATTTATTTCAACAGAACAAGAATTTCACGCTAGACCAAAACATGGTTGATGTAGGCCTATTGGCCTTTTTAATCAAGCTGGTCATACTGATAATGTGTTTGTTGATATGTCAGAGTCACCCTCACCATCTTCATCGTCAGGCCTGATAGCAAACTATGAAGACATCACACTTTCCAAACCTCAGAGGCCATATATACTAAACAACTTTGCATTTTTGACAGCAGACTACCTGCTTGATGAGGATTTGTTCTATTCAGATGCATTACATGAATCTAATGAAAAGGAGGAATACACATCGGATGAGTAATTTAATCCTTAGTTACTATAATTTTTGGCTTTTCCGTTGGTTATTTTTTGTCAAGATTAACCGTCTCTTTGTGCTGCTGATGAATCTATTATAAATTCATTTGATCTGTTACCTCCAGTTGTGCACTAGAAGGAACATAAACTGACAATATTCTGCTAGACCACAGGACATTCTGTGGATTATACATAAATATTACTCTAGTATTGTGTACTAGGCTACAGCACTTTACTACAGACATTTCAATTAGTTTGGACAGGACTCAGATCTACTAAGATTAACCATTCTATTGTTTTGTTACATTATGCCACTCTCATGAACGCAAAAAACCACACACTATTCAACAATTATACAAGGGAGACTTGAACCCTCGAATTGTGCAGTAGAAAGAATATAGGCTGACAATATTTTGCTAGACCACAGGACATTGTAAAAAATTACAACCTTACTTTGTTTATTATACTGTGTAGTAAATAACAATTAGTAAAATGAAGTTATGTCATGTCTAATGTGCACTAGTGGGATTCGAACCTGGCTCTTGTGCACAATATAAAATATCAATATATCAATATTTCATTGGGCCACAGGTCCTTACCAAAAATCAGTACAGTGTACATGTAGTGCAAAAATCAGTAAATAACAATTAGTAAAAGGAAGTTAAGTCATGTCTAATATGCACTAGCGGGATTCGAACCCACCTCTTGTGCACAATATAGAATATTAATATATTAATATTCCATTGGACCACAGGTCCTTACTAAAAATCAGTATAGTTTACATGTAGTACAAAAATGCAGCAGTATAAAAAAACACCATTATACGTTATTATGGTGGACTAGGGGAGTCAAACCCACCACTCCACACAATACTAAAAATCGAGTGGGTCGGATCAACTACCACAGGTGCTTACTATAGGTCAGTACGATGTACATGTAGAGCAAAAATGCACCCATATAAAAACACATCATTAGACCCTGTTAAGGTGGAGTAGGGGGAGTAGAACCCACCATTGTACACAATATTGAATATCAATAAACAAATATTCTACTGAACCACTGGGACTGGTTGCATCGCTGATGTCAGCTACCATCTGCTGGCATGCCAGCAGACAGCAGACACTCACATATCCTCTTCTGCCCTTCCCCCTCTTTCTTCCCAGTGCCATCCTCTTCACTCTCCACACTACCTCCGTCCACCACATGCACTCCGCTTCCCTCCTCCCCCCTGATCTGATGTCCAATGTCTGCTATGTCTGCTGGCATACCAGCAGACATCCATGCTCCTCCCCTTTCCCTTTCTCCCTCTTTCTCCCCACCTCCATCCCCACACTACCTCACATGCCACCTCCATCCACTACATGCACCCCGCTTCTCTCCTCCTCCCTGACCTGACATCCGATGTCTGCTACATCTGCTGGCATACCAGCGGACACTCATGCTCCTCCTCTTTCCCCTTCCCCCTCTTTCTCCCCATCCCCATCCCTCTTCTGCCACCCCTCACGCTTTCTGAGATGCCACCCTATGTGGCGGATGCTCACATACCCTGTTTCCTTCTCTCCTGCCCTGATGCTGGATGATGCTGGGGGTTGCCAACAGATTCCTGTAGATGCTGATGGATATCAGCGGATATCTAGTGGATGCCAACAGATGTACAACGGATGCCAGCAGGTCACGACAGCTGCTAGCTGATGGCTGCTGATGCCAAGGCCCCTTTCAAGCCATGAAAACTCTTTTAGAAAGTATGCCACCCTTCTTTCACCTCAAAAAATTCATACAGGAACCTGCGGAAACATAGGTGGGCATCTGTTCATTGTGTTATCCAACCTTTGAATCTATCTATTAGTAACGGACCTGTGGTGCAACGGTTAAATGTGTGTTCTGTTGCTGAAGGCTTTCTCAAAGCTAGGGGTTCAATTTCCCCCCACAGGCATATGGCAGGCAAGACAAAGTTACCTTTTTCCTTGGTCAGACCAGACCCCATAAACCTGCATAGGCCTCTGTGAATGTCTGCTGGTGCCCTGCACAGGCCTGTGTGGGCCTGCATAGATTTGAGTCTGTTGACGTATGTCTGTATGAATGTTTGCTAGTGGCTTGTGTAGGCCTGCATAGGTCTGCAGGGCCCTTTTGTGGACATATGCTGGCGTTGAAGGTGGGAAAAGGAGGGAAGGGGAGGTGTGCAGCCTCGAGTTATTGCGGGAAGGAAGGGAGAGGGGAGGGAAGTGGGGAACCTCAAGGAGGGTTTATTTATGCCATGATGTCTGCTAATAGAGGAGGTTTTCACTCGTGGGCTGATGTCCACCGGCGGTGATGATGCCCAAATCGAACTGGGTGCTGCGTGAACTAACACTAGTACAGCTACTTAGCTGATATAGCTTTGGGCATGCTAAGTGTGTGTGTGAGAGTCCCAGACAGGTCCCAGAGAACACACGGTAGGCAAGAGGTTGGTGGCAAGAAAAGTGGGTGATTGGAGGCACTTACATAAGGCTCCAAAACATGGCTACAGGGCGCTAAAAAGTCACTAAGGGGGAGCGCTAAGAGCATGGAAAAGTTGTTAAGGAAGACGCTAAGAGGTGCGGGAAAGGGTCACTAAGAGGCGCTAAGTGTTAGCATCTAGAATGTGATAATAAAAGGATGAGATTGCTTAGCAGATCTAAGCACAAAAGCCAAGCTGTAGTTGCAAAGCGCTAGAGAGAGAGAAATAGAAAACTAGAGCAGAGTCCTCTTGCTTAACATGGTCAACAAGAGGTAGTCTGTTGCATATGGAGACCAAAATGTTGGGATACGATCCTTACTGCCAAATTGATTCCCTGTACTACTAATAAAAAGTAAGTATTTATAGTAAAGAAAGTTAGCCAATGCTAAGATGTTAAGTGCCACTAGAGGGTGGTGAACTGATAAAAATGTAAGTAAATGCAGCAAATTGAATTGTATAGTAAAAAGGTCCATAATGATGTTGTCACGGAAATACTTCATCATTTCCCCTTGTAAGCGCTGCCACTGACTAAGAGCATTATGCCGGATTGACTGATGCCAAGTGTCTGTGTAAATGTATAGCCTTGGAGTGCAAGTAGCAAGGTGCGGCAAGGTGTCGATAGTGGTGTGAAGAATAAGTGGTGGCATAAAAAGTGGTCTGAGAGTAATTGGAGTCTGTTGCTGTGAGTTATTATTAGTGTAAATATATGAGAAAAATAGCGCTGGAAGCGCTAGAGCATGGTGCTTCTGGTGGTACTAGTGGTCCAATATGAGGTGTGGGTATTGGTGCTATCTGTAGCTAGCCACGATGCAGGCTCATCAGCGGCTGCTGATGCACATTGATGTCCACTAGTGTCCGCTGGCATCTGCTGGGCCTGCATGCACATGTGTGTGCCTGCCTTTTATCGATCCACTGGACCATGTCATACAGCACATTGTGACACGTCCACAGCTCTGTATTCTATAGCACTGTGGGGACTGCTCCACTCCAGTGTAGTGGACTCTGCTGGATATGTATGGTATGGCACAAAGTGAGCTCCTGTACAATGTATGACACGTACCATTGTGATGCCCTACCCTGCTGGCAGGCCTTGCAGGTCTGGCAGAAGTGCATCACTTCTTTCTGCATTTGAGGCAACCAGTACTACTGCCTCAGATATTCCATTGTCTTGTTGGTTCTAAAATGACCAACAATCTCATGCGCTTGAGCAATGATCTGGGTGATCATTGTTTGGTCACATGACAAACACACCACATTGCATCTTCAAACATTCATTATCCATATCAGTCCTTTCTCATCTAAGCTGAAGCGTGAGTGAGCATCTGCATTCTGCTGGATTTTGGTGTAGAATGCATTGCGGCTGTAGCCCCTAAGTACATTCTGTAGGAACTCATTGGTTTGAGGAACAGGAGGGTCACAATACTCTCCTGTAGGTGATAACATGTCAGTGAGCGTGATGTCTTGGCTATATGGTCCAAGGCTGCTGCCTGCTGTGCTATGAGGTGGCTTTGTCGCCTCCTTTGGCTAAGCCTGTTCTAGTTGCTCAGCTTCTATGTCTCGGGCCTCTTGCTGCTCTTGCAACCATCAATTGCATCGCAGCTTGTTTGCTTGTATGGCTCAAAGCTCTACCACATGTTCTTTTACTTCTTTGTAGCGATGGTATGGAAGATCATCACCTTGAGGGTCAATACGAATATCTGCATCAACATAATCATGTGTATCATGGTGTTCACTGACTCTATCGCTCTCGAAATATCTCGAGAGACAGTCAGCTACCTTGTTCAGTTTGCCTTTGACATATGTGATGTCAAAGTTGTATTGAGACATATAATCAATCCACTGGTGTTGCCGGAGGGACAGCGTTGCTTGAGTCTTGAAAAACTCAAGTGCTTTATAGTCCATAATGATGTAAATCTTGTATCCCATCAGTTTGTCTTCTCACTTAAGGAGTGCCTCAAGTATCACCAGCATTTCTAGCTCATGGACCGCTGATGACGCCAACTGTGGTTGGGTGCGCTGGACGTATACGCAGTACAACACCGTCTCCAGTGCTTGGCATGCATAGTTGTGAGGAGTCCCGTGGTGTGCTCAAGCGGAGGTGATAGAATGATGTGCTAGATTATAGCGTCTCAGGGCTACCTGGCAGATGGTAAGTGTTGTAGCTTAAATATAGAAGGAAAGACGAGTAGCGTAGTGTATTGTGCCCGTAGGTGGCACCGTAAATGACAAAGACGAGATAGACGAGGCTAGCGCCTGACTTAGTGATGAAGTCAGAGAAAGCTAGCACAATTTGAACTCTGAGTGTAACTTGGTGCTCAAGGGGTTACAATTTGTTCTTATATACATGTAAAGTAGCTATTTTATATACTATATGCTTCTGTGTTTGCCAAAATAAAGGTCCATCTGCGGCGCTACCTCCTAGCGCCTCTCCTCATGGTTTCCTCTAACAGTGACCTGTCAACAGCGACCTTTTGCACATGGATGACAGCGACCAATGGCGTTATGACCCACGGCAACCAGCGGCGACTCTATATTGACTTAGAATTATATGAGTCTGCTCACTTTTACTATAACTCCGATTGGCCAGGCTGTTCTGGGGTATGGTCAGAAAATCCTCGACAGACGCCGTGAGCGCTAATGTCAGCGCTACTCATTGTATCAGTTCCTGACAGGTTCAGATGTCGGATTTAAGTATATCCTGTGCTGCTGTCATTGATCCTTTTAGACTTCTGATTGAAGTGCCTCATCAAATGGCAGCACCTGCTGCTGACTCCTTCTGGAAGTGATTGGGGTTTAGTTAGAGTCCTCTCCTACTGTCATGTTAGCGCTATACATTCTAAGCCTTCTTTGTCCTTGGGATAGGTGAATGGAGTGTGCTGAAGGCCTGGTAGCTGGTGGTTAGGGTAAATGGATAAGTCCTGTAGTAGAGTGCCAGAGCTAGGGCTGCTCTATATTCCCAACTGGTCGCTAGAGTCTTCAGTACATCAAGTGTCGGTTGGCCTATAATGTCTCTTGATGCGCTCAGTCCGAGTAGAAGCCTATCACCGCATAATTCTGTTGGGCCGAGATGAACTTCCTTGACATGAACCCTGCTGGTCAGCAATTCTGCCAGGAACTTCCCTGGCCATACATAGCTCCAACTCCGGTCTTTGAGGCATCACAGATGAGCCAAATTGGCTCATCACATCTGGGATCTATGGGCTGAATGACTGGTGTCTTTGAGCAGATCCTCTTGATCATCTCAAAGCAACGTTGGTGTATAGATCTCTATATAAATGGAGCTCCATTCTGAGTAATGGACATCAAAGGTCCAGTATACGCTGTAATATTGGGCAGACAGTTGCCAATATAGTTCACCAGTTCCATGAATCTTTGGACATCATTATAACTGCGGGGCACACGTCATTCACATATGCAATCAATTTTGTCCTGGTCAGAGTGAATACCCTAACTGTCAATCTTGTGTTCAAGGCAGTCTACTGTCTCAGCATATAGTTTACACTTTTTCCACTTGAGGTATAGCAGATTAGACCTCAGTCGCTCAAAAATAACATGAAGATGCTCTTCATGTTCTTCAATTGAATTGGAATATATGAATATGTCATCCAGATATATATGGATGAACCTCCCAATGAGACCCCAAAAAGATGGAGGTCATCAACCTCTGAAACGTTGCAGGAGCATTACAGTCTCCTATCTGCATGATGTTGCTAACATATGTTCCTGTGATTGATGAGAACACTGTCTTTGGAATATCAGACAAGCGAATTCTCACTTGCTTATACGCGTCCGTCAGGTCAATTTTTGACCTGAACTTTGCTCTGGCTACATCTTCACAAATTACTTCCTGATCTGGGAATGGCATCACGTCCTTTATGGTGTTGTCATTGCGTTGGCAAGCATCCAATGCCATCCTCAGGATACCATCTTTCTTTGGAATGCACAATAGCGGAGCAGCTTGGGATGCCAGTTGGACTTTCCACCAGTGGGCTCTCAGGTATCAATTAGTCTTGTCTCTGAGCTATTGCTGCAACACCATTGGACATCGTGGCAAATGATATTTATACACCTTATTCTCATCAATAAGGTTGATTTCATGGTTGACCTCATGCCAAGGAGGTAATTCCTCCTTGGTGCCGTTCAGAATATCCCCGAATTTCCGCTGCCAATGCAACCGTAGGTCCAGGATGTCCTCCTCCATAAAACCAACAGTTTTACCTTTGTCTTTCTGGTCTGCATCCTTGTGCAGACACATGGGCAACTTTGCTCATATGACCGGGCGGCCATACTTCTCTTTGAGGGCAGTAATCCTCAGCTCACTGTCATCCAGCGTGTGCAGTCGTACAGACACCTCCTTTTTGCTTCTCCACGCTGTCAGAGACAATTCATCGAAAAACACCTTACTGGGTGGTGATATCTCATCATCGCTAGCCTGATGATATGACTTCTTCTTCAGCATCCAGCATGGTCCATTCCACGCATACATCAATGCCACTAATTTATTCCACTCAGCAGGCATCCATGGGTCAAACATCCATTCAAACATGGGGTGAGGTACCAGTTGATCCCAGATTGACTGATTTGTATGTGTAGAGAACGTTTTGTCCTCCACCATTTCCTGTTCATCATCTGTTACCAGGTCCCCAACCTTTACTCATGACAACATTGGTTGGCAATTTGTGCTTGTTGTGTGCTGAGGCTGCTTGTCCTCAGGCTTACTCTGCCTTTCACACTTCATCTCAGGGCTTTCCTCCCCTTTCAGAGTATGTTTGTACTCTACAGCCTCGCTTTCCAGCATCAACAATGCTGGACTATCTGTTGGCAAGCTTACATGAGCTTGCTCTTCATCCTCCCCATCCTCCACAGTAGGTGATTTACTGCCACCATCTAGTCAGTGTCATCTGACTAGCACCTTCTTCTCTGTGGCACGGTGTCAATGGAGATGTCGATCGTCATTATCTATGGTCACTCGCACAGCAGGGATGGTGGTGCCATCCACCACTATCTCATTCTTCTTGAAATCAAGCAGAACGTTGTGCCTCCTTATATACGGCATGCCTATAATCATGTCGTAGCAATCAAAATTTGCTACGTCTACAACAGGCAATGCTTGCCTGTGTACCAAACTGTACTGCAGCTCAACTGCCCACAGTACCTAACTGAAGGAGTAGTGGCTCCTTCAACTCACTGACAGAAATATTGTGCACTTGACAAAACTGAGGTGTCATCCCAGTGGTCATACTTCCTGAATCCCACAACATCCATGCCTTGTGGCCATTCACCTCCACATATGACGCAAGGCACTTCTTGTCCTCACGCTTCAATACTGGTCTCACCAGTTTCTCTGGAGCCTTGTGAAGGTGTACCTTATACACCTTCATGTTGGCTGCTCCAGCTGGTCGGTCTAACGCACTGGCCAGGTAGTCCATCAGCGTTTCCATGAATTCTGAGTCCAATTCCCAGGTGTAATAGTCATTGTCATATATGTTGACCTCAACGTACTCGTCATCCAACAACTCTTCTAATACAGAGGCATTCTCATCCTCTGGTGCTTCGGGACTGAGGTTCTCCATCTCAGGTTCATTACCTGAGTCTATCCCTTCAACATCAGGAATAGCAGTGTGAGCCACCCATACATATGCATGCAGCTTAGCCACCAGCCATCCACCACTCTCTAGACATGTGTTTGCGAAATGCCCAGGTTGGCTACATTTGAAGCACTTATTCACAATGAAAAGGCAGGCTGCTTCAACCTTCAGTGGCCCAGTCGGCGACTTGGCCACACCAGCAACCTGATGCAGCCAAGCACCCTCTTAGCATGGGCCCCTCTGAAGCTCCTGCACCGGTATGTCCCTACAATCCACCAGTTGATTGCTCCTGCCGAGGTGCTGTCCTCACTACAAACCTCAGGTTTGCATTGTCCACCATTTCCTTTTAGCAAGCCCAGAAGGTGCCTACCTTCTGAGGCTCAGTCCTTTTTGTCAATTGAATCTTTGAGCTATGTAGCTCAAAGTGTCTTGCTATTTTGTGGGCTTGTTCATAGCGCAATGCATGCGCTACAAATTCCTCAACTGTATTCACCTCAGGCGATAGCCCATCATCACAAATGAGACTCTCTCATTGCATTGGGTATCCCATGCAGGAATGTATCAATCATTACCCAATTGTCTGGGTAAATAGACATATTCTGCGCATGGTCAATTAAGGTGTCATAGAAACCTTGAACATCCAATCTTTTGATATAAGAGGTCACAATGAATGCCTCCTGAGCATCCTGCATGGTGGATGCACTCACAAACCTGTTATATAGCTCAAGGATGACATCCTTGAACGTCCATTGCTGTTTTGCATGATTGTAGTGCAAGATGTGATGTCAAAACCAGGCCTTGGCAGGTCTGTCCAAGAACTCTGGAAGAACGAATACACGTTCCCTGTCCAGACAATCCCAGATGGTTGCACACATCCATTGTCCAGTTTTTCAAGTTGCTAAACTTGGACTCTCCTCTGTATGGATGGATGTGTTTTGATTCCGCCTTCCATGATTTAATACCTTCAGGTAGGTGCAGTGCTATGCCTACCACATCATCAATTATACTACTGAGGTGCTGGTGCATATTCTCAGTATACACCTTTGTCGCCTCAGCTACCCCAGGCATTTTATTCCTGCCTTCAGCAGGAGGTACCCCAGAGAATGCACGTACAGGTCAGTGGCCTGTATAGTGCGATTTCCCTGCATCATTCCAATGTGATGGGCTCTCTTGTCCCCCTAGCTCCTTCATGACCTGTCTTCCAGGAAGTCAACTTGGATCTGTAGAGGGTGGGCCCCCTCTCCTAGTATCAGGCTGTCATGTCCATTGGACATATTGCCTTCTCATCTCATTGATGGGCATTATCCCATTGAATATGATATCCTGATCATCTATCCAGGAGTGTCCCTGGTGCTTCAGGTCTTGGTTTTGCATGCGCTAATAAGCCACCCTCTCCACAAACTTATCTGCCAGCAGCACTTGATTTGTCAGTGGAGTATTCTTCACTGATTCCTGTTTTGTGTGAGGGTGCAGTGACTCCCCCACCTCGGGTAGATGACTGTCTACCATGGGAATGGTAGATAATGATTCAGCCATCGACAGAGGTCTCCTTTGTTGACCTTGGAACATGTTTTGCCTTTGTGCTGCAGCAAACCTTGCTGTGAACTGCTCATCAGACTCTCCTGCTTGCTGGGGTGCATATATATTGCTCATTGCCTCCTCCAAATGGTGGGACAACTCTGGCTTTGCCAAAGGGGGTATATTCAGGATCAAATTTGCTCCCTCTGGGGTCAAGGCAGCTGATCCTTGATTAGCCTTGCAGTACATATACGCTTGAGCTTCCAGCTCAAGAATCTGAACATACAATGTAATATATTCAACGGTATTCAACTGAGGTACAATGTCACCTCTAGCTTGTATCAACTGTATGTGTTTTAGTACATACAGTCCTAGTCGCATATGTGTGGTATCTTTAGTAATGCTAGGATATCTTTTCCATAGCATAGCACACTGAACCTGAAGGGTGGACTTGCTCCGTCCACTCTCTTCATCATTGAAAGTTTCATCCTCCCAGTGTACTGCCGGTGTTCTCTGCTTGGGAATTGTCATTTCCTGCGGCACTCCAACTCTCTGCTGACATTGCATCAGTAGGGTGAATTCAGTTGGAACTCCCCAACTGCCCACTTCTGGCCTTGGCATCTTCCCCAGGAAGTACGATGAAGGTCTGTGACCTTCAGTAGGACCCTGAGCACTACTCCTGCTCTGGAACTGTTGCTCTGATCTCCTGGCCTGCATGGGGAATTTGTGATCCCTGCTGGGTTGCTGGTCCAGATTTTCCACAACTACTCCTTGACCCCTTGTTTTGCTGCACCGCTTGGCATAGCTGTCAGCCATACTTCACTCCATTGTGTCCCTCCTGGCATTCCCTGAGGCTGCTGGGAAGGCTCAGTCTCAGTATATTCTGACCCAGGATGACCTGGGTCCATCGCAGCAGATTGAGGATATGCCAACAACTAGTCGATGGTCTCACCATTGCATGTTGATTCAGCAGATTGATTGGTATCTATCCAATCAGGTGTTGCTACATCTCTTTAGTCCAGAAGTGTGCATCAAAGAAGTTGATGCACTGTTCAATGCAATTACATCTAGGCTATCAGTTTAGACATGTAGTCCTCATCCGTAATATCAGAATTGAACCTGAAGGGTTCAAAAAAGTGAAACAAAGTCAGATAAAAGCTTAGCCTTATGGTCACATGACAGAACCAGATTGGTATGTGATTCTAATACTACACATGACAGTAAAATTGGCTGCCTTATGTAAGGCAGCCAGCTAATATGTACAGAATAATAATAAGTAATATTAATATAATTGTATATTAATTATTTAACTAATACTATGATATGTTACAGCCTCAGACTTGGCAGAGATATCTCCGTCACTCCCACTTGCAGCTGCATTATGTGCAGCATGCAAGTGGGCTCAGAGTGTATACCCCATTCTTGGGGCTCCCATCATCACAGGGCAATTGGTAGCATAATGGCCTGGCTGGCTGCATGCAAAGCAGGTCCTCATCTGACCAGGTGGGTTGGCCAGCTTGACTTCTGGCCTTGGCTTAGGGTGTTCTCTGTCTGGCACCTGCTCTGGTCATAGGCGGCTTTGCCCTTGATTTGCCGCAGGAGTTCTGTGTACCACAAACTGCATGTTGCAGTCATGATCCAAGTCAGTCTTCTTAGCCAGGAAGGTCCCCACATGCTAACCTTGTGAGGGTGCCCCAGCAGGCGGTAGTTGCCTGCTTCCTCTTTTGTGGCCACTACAATGCTCATAGTGGTTAGCAGTCTTAAGAGACTGCTTGTACCTGATGGCGTACACCACAAACTCCTCCACATCATTGACCTCTGGAGACAGCTCATCCTTACATATGAGATAGCGGTGCATGTCCACTGGGATACCATCTAAGAATATTTCGAGCATTGTATACTTGTCCAGGTATACTGCTATGTTCTGAGCATGGTCATTAAGGGTATTGTAGAACTCTTGTACCCCCAACTTCTCAGTGTACTTGGCAGACTAGAAGTCCTGCCTTGCATTCTGTAGCATCAAGGGATGCATGAATTAATTGTACAGTCCTGTGAGGACTCCTTTGAATGTCTACTCATACTGGACCCAGTTGATGTGCAGTACTGCTTGTCAAAACCACCCCATGGTCTCTCTGGCCAAGAACTTGGGCAGAACAAAGATTCGTTCTCGTTCCACATGGTCACCTCCATATAAGCACATGGCAAGGTGGATACATACATCCATTGCCCAGTCCTCCAAGTTACTGAACTTGGATGCACCTGTGTAGGTGTGAATGTGATTATGCTACATCTGGAGACTCTGGGTCAGGAGCACATCCAAATTCACCCTCATGTCCATCTTCCATTTGGGCTTCACTCACTACACCTTGAACATCCTCATAGAGGGCCTTTCTATAAGAGAATGCCAAGGGGGAAGGATCCAGTAGGTCAAGGTCTGTGAAGGGGAGGTGTCCAACTCAGCAAGCCTGGATGGCAGCATGCTCACAGACTGACTCTCTACACTCCTCTTTAACTTTCTTAACACATGTAGAACACCGTCAAGGGCAGCGGCTCATGCTCACCTTATTCTTGGCCTAGTCAATCTCAGGATTGTGATCATGCAACCAGAAGAACCCAAGTATCATGTCCTGCTTTCCTAGGCTGGTGACTGCAAAGACAGCATACTTGGAATGAGTCTGATAACAAAGGACTAAATCCACCACTGAGCAGATGGATCCAGCTTTATTGAGCATACCGTCAATGTTATAGACCAGAATAGGGTGAGAGAGAGGTCAGGTAGTAAGCTGGTGTTGTTCCACATAATTGGTGTCCAGGAAGAGTCCAGTAGCACCACTGTTCAAGAGAGCTATGATGCTCCAAGTCTGCTGAGTGTCAGTTGTCTCAATCTCCACATTCAGACACAGAGAGTTGGAAGAGGGAGTGGAGGCAACAACATAGTGATGAGGAAGGCATTGTTCCCAAGCTGAGACATGTGGTTGTCGGACAGGAGAAGGAGGAGAGGAGGTTTTAGCTGAGGCTTGGACCAAGGGGATATTTTGTATGTTGGAGGGGGTGCTTACAGTTTCAGTCAGAGAATCAGGAACAGGGAGCAATACATTAAAAGATTCTACTGATAGACATGTAAACTGATTAGCATCAGGCAGTGGAGGTGTACAACTCATCCGTTGCTCTATTGAAAACCCTCCCTTGCAGAACCAAAGAACTCATCCAATGGTTCTGCTACAGCTTCCACAGGATCCAAGGACTCCTCCAAAGGTTCTGTTTTAGTCTGTACATCTGGGGAGGGGTTTCCTTGGATGTCTTAGGCAGCAAGGAGCTGGAGAAGGAGCTCTTTCTACTCTAAAGTTGAGAGATAGCACACCTCCAACTCCTGGAGACAATATCAAGCAAAGTGACCAGGCTTTCCACAGCAACAGCAGAGGAGAGGAAGGGAGGAATGTTGATGAGAAGCATCAACATCCATAGGTACTCCAAGAGGGAGAGAACGCACCACAAATACCTGAGCTGGAGGTGGAGCACAAAATGGAAGGGAGGGCTGCATGGGATGACAAGCAGAAAAAGATGCCTATGAGGTGGAGCTCACATTGTAACTCCATGAGCTGCCACTGATCATGTGCTATCTGATACCAGGTCTTAATACTCATGTTGTCAGGTTGTCCCTCAGCCATGCTGTTGATCTGGTCTATGAGGGAGGGAAGGAGGCAATCTTGGAAGATAAAACAGAGCTGAAAACCATCTGGATAGCAGGCCTGTTCAGCAAGAGCTCTGAAGGAGTCAATATACTCATCTAGGGTCTGCTTCCCCTGCCCGTGAGGGCTGCCACCTTAGCAGGGTCCAAGGAGAAGAACTCTGTCTAAAACTCCTTCTCAAACTGATCCCAACTTCCAAAACTCTCCACTCCTCCAGGATGTTGAAAGACTTATAGCGCGTATGTCAAAGCTCACCCAGACTTCATGTAAGAAAGATTCCCAAGCAATCTTGAGAGCATCAGAGGGGAAAGCCTCACCACTGAGCCAAATATAGGTGATGCAGGACTGCAGGAAATGCTTATCTATCACTCAGTCACCATTGAATGCGTCTGAGAGTGCTGGGCAAGGAATATTGGCATGAACTGGGGGGAGGCCCCAAAGCGAGGGACTGGAGGTGTGTCAGCCCTAACTGGAGGTGCCTGGAGAGGGTAAGAGTGAGAGGGAGGCACTCTAAGAGGGCCTGAAGAGAATGGGAGATGGTGTCTGTGGCCTGACATAATCCAGCAAGTTTGGTAGTGTGAAGGGTGAGGGAAGCTTGAGTAGTCTGCACCTGAGTCTCCAGAGCAAGCAAGTGACCCCAGGCATCATCCTGAGGGGCAGAAGCATCCAAGGGAGTGTCTGAGGGGGCTGGTTGGATCATAGAAGCAACAGAGGGGCAGGGAGTAATCCAGTGGGGGAGGGACCTAAAGGGGCAAGAGAGGGCTCAAGCAGGCTGAAGGGGGCTCCCAGACTGAAATGTAGAGACTTGTTCTGCTGTAAGGGCAACCTCTAGAGGCTGTGGCTCAGTCACACAGCTGGCAGAGGGAGATCCAAAGTATATTAGAGTATATACTGACAATATCATGATAGCTACTCACCTGGCAGAGGGAGTGTTGGAGTGACGTCATTGTGATAATGTGAAGAGTACCATGGCACGACACAATATCATGATGGCTACACCTGCACTGTCCCCACCTTGCTTTGTTATAATACTCAATATATATATTACAGAATATCCTCACAGTACCCTCAGTCTGTTTACACACTCTGAGGGGTACGTGCCACCACTGCTACATACATTACTGCATACTGACTATGAATACCTAGTTACAGCTTACATGTTGTATTTACAGGTATTTAATACAGTCCGTTTACACGCTCTGAGGGTTACAGCTTACGTGTTGTACTTACAGGTATTCAATACCTGGTCGTAACTTGAAGTACCAATTCCAACAGGTTATGGGCCTATATTGAGCTCTTCACCCCTTGTGTTGATTGCTTGTTGAAATCCTCTTTGTCTCGCCTTGCTTGTTGCAATCGCCAATTGCGTTGGAACCTGTCTACATGGGGCTTATATCTGCCCCCCTTTGTCCTTTAAGTGAGATCTCTGCCAATCTTAGAGAGTGCCTCACCCTGAGAACCTGCCTGCTTACTTTTGCCTGCCCACACCCACACTCTAAACAATGTCCCCTATCACCAATGACGCTGCAAACCCATCCATCTCTGCCATCTCCATTTGTGGAGCAGATTGGAGAAATGAGAAGTTTAATAGGAGCTCCCCTACAGCAAACCTTGAGCGCTGGACCACAGCTTTGAAAATTCATCTTTCTCTGATGGGACTGAAGGCATATGTGTTCGAACACCTCATCTCCCCTCCCAATGCGAGCACTGAGCCCAACACCTACCACAACTGGACGTCCAACAATGATCTTGCACATGCTGTCGTCCTCACCATGTTGGACGAGTCAGAATATGATGATCTAGATGACACAGAGTCTGCAGCAAGCCTGTTCAACAGGGTGAAAACCTGTGCTGAGGGGGAAGGGCCTGTTAGGATGGTTGCGCTTATTCAGGAGGTACTCAAGATACAGTGCTTACCCAGTGAACCCCTCACAGACACTGCCAGATACATGTGCAACATCGTGGATCACATTTTTGCGATCAAGGCCCTTGACAAAGATTTCTTCAAATGTGTCGTACTCCTCAATAGTCTCAGTGGACCCCAGTATGAGCCTGTCCAGGCTCAAGTTTCTTGAGGCCTGGCTGATTCCACTGCAGCCAACCCTTACAGGTCTGACAACATCTGAAAGCTCATGGAAATAGTGCAGAACCTTACTGCACTGAAAACAACAAATGCATCAACAGACACCGCACTGGTGGCCACTACACGTAGGAGGTTTAGGTCACAGAAGCCGTACTTGCCTGGCCACAACCATTCAGCTAGCGCAAAGTGCTGCACAATGTGTCTTATACATGGCAGACCGTGTGCTGGACATGAAGCACCTTTCTGTGCGCACCCTGGGGGTGCAATGCAGAAGGCAGGTTTCAATGCTGTCTGGGATGCCATTAAAGCAGCTGCTGGGGAGAAAGGACAGGGATCCAATGGCGGGACAACAAAGCAGTACATGCAACTCACCGGACCAAAGGATAAAATCTATCTAGTGGAGGATGGTGCACTACAGAATCTCCAGACACTGAGTAACACTAATCACAGTGCATCTATGGTAACCAACTTTGCAGGTCTTGTGACAGACAATCTGCCAGTTGAGGATGTGGAATGGGAGGGATGGATGGCCACAGTTGAGGAGGAGGAGGAGAACGAGCTGAGAACTTCCCTCAACTGGACAACATACAGTAATGAAACAGCCCTCACTGCCACCACCAGGAACCCCTTCCTTGTTGATTCAGGGGCCACTGTCTACATCTCTCCCTTCAAATCCAATTTCTCCACAATCCAGCCCATTGCCTCCAAATCCATAAAAGGAGTGAGGTGGTCAGCCATAACAGCCTACAGCATCAGGGACATCAAACTTTGAACTGCTGAAGGACACATACTTGCACTTCAGAAGGCACTATATGTCCCTAGCTCAACTGTCCATCTTATCTCAGTTAGCCGCATCTCAGCCGACAACCACACATACTCCTGCTTTGATGACAAAGAAGTGTGGATCACAGACCGCCCTTCAAATACTGTAGTTGCAAAAGGCCCCCTCCTGAGAGGAAAGGGACTCTACAGCATCGATTTATCTGACACAAATGTGGAACATGCCTACACTGCAGCTACCATGGAAACCTGGCACAAACGACTAGGTCACACAAACTAATCACCTCCACTCGAGCACATCAGGACCCTGTCAGGACTCCTCACAACTACACACGCCAAGCGCTGGAGACAGCGTTGTACTGCGTATACGTTCAGCGCACCCAACCACAGTTGGCATCATCACTGCACCCACTACAGATCAACTCAAGATCGATCACAATCAAATTTTAGCTGCTATTTCACAATCTGGAGATATTGAACCCTTGCCAATGAGTCCTGATGAAGAACCAAGGACATGGAAGGAAGCTTAACTGAGAGCTGACGTGGATAAGTGGGAAGAGGCATACAAGGAGGAGCTGAGGTCACTGAAGGAAATGGGTGTGTATAGACTAATTCCCCAAACTGAAGTCCCCCCAACCAGAAAGTGCGAAAAGGACAACCCATCTTCAAAATCAAGAGAGACAAATGTAGTAAAGCTGTCCGCTACAAAGTGTGTTTAGTCTTCAAAGGCTACAAGCAAATCTATGGGAGAGATTACAACAAAACTACCTCACCAACCGCACGTATAGAATTGTGGCAAATACTCCTACACATCACAGCCATGCATGGATGGGATGCCATGCAAATCAATGTAAAGACGGTGTTCCTGTATGGCGTACTGCCAGAAGACGAGATTCAATACATGGAACAACCAGAAGGGTTTGTAGAGCCAGGCAAGGAAAACCATGTTTGCAAGCTTCTGCATGGTCTATATGGCATGAAGCAAGCCGGCAGAATCTGGAATCAAACCCTGAATGAACAAATGATTGTGTGGGGGTTCACATGTCTTCCTTGTGAATCCTGTATCTACTATGGGAAATCAACTACAGGTACCGTCATTGCAGCTGTCCATATAGATGACTTCCTCTCTATAACAAGCCAAAAGAAGGAGAATGAACACTTCAAAGCACAGATGCAAAAATCATGGACCATTACTGATTTAAGCAGACCAAGACATATTGTGGGAGTCTCCATCAAATGGAATGATGACAATCGCACCGTAGCACTGTCTCAGACAGCTTTCATCGAGCAAGTAATACAGCAGTTTGGGCAAAAAGAAGCACATCCACTCTCATTACCGATGGACCCTGGCCTGAAGCTCAGATGCCCAAATGCACAGTCACAAACACAGGAGGAGAAAGACAGAATTGCGAGATTGCCATACAGATCCTTGGTGGGCTGTCTATTGTATATTGCCATTGCCACTAGACCCAATATTGCATTCACTGTACAACAACTATCACAGTTTCTAGACAATTACGACACATCCCACTAGAACACAGGCATTCGTCTCCTCCGTTACCTGAAAGGATCAAAAGACTTGCATCTCCATCTTGGCGGATCACCAATTGCACTGCATGGATTCACGAATGCTGACTGGGCAAGCTGCCTCAATACCAGAAGGAGTACGGGCGGTTATGTGTGGTCCTTGGGCTCAGGCGCAGTATCTTGGTCAGTCTGGAAGCAGAAAACTGTCACGACATCCTCCTGCAAGGCCGAATATATGGCCGCATATGAGGCGACTCAAGAGTGTATCTGGCTGCGAATGCTGATGAAAGTGATTGGTTGGGACCTCACCAGCAAGCCAATGACCCTCTTCTGCAACAACAAGGTGGCTATCATACTGTCCAAAGACACAACTGCTCACGCACGCAGTAAGCACTTCAACGTAAAATATCACTTTATTTATGAACAAGCAAACATGCAGGAAATTATTGTCAAATATGTAAATACGAGGGACAATGTAGCTGACGTCTTTACAAAAGCACTGCTGCACCCACTCTTTCTGTGGCTACAACAGATGCTAGGAGTATCCTGATCCAATATGTGAAGAAGAGTACCAATGGTCATGCTTGTGGTAAGGAGGAGTGTTGGAGTGACGTCATTGTGACAATGTGAAGAGTACCATGGCACGACACAATATCACGATGGCCACACCTGCATTGTCCCCACCTTGCTTTATTATAATACTCAATATATATATTACAGAATATCCTCACAGTACCCTCAGTCTATTTATATGCTCTGAGGGGTATGTGCCACCACCACTACATACATTACCGTATACTGACTATGAATACCTAGTTACAGCTTATGTGTTGTACTTACAGGTATTCAATACAGTCTGTTTACATGCTCTGAGGATTACAGCTTATGTGTTGTACTTATAGATATTCAATATCTGGTCATAACTTGAAGTACCGATTCCAACAGGGAGATCCAAAGAAAACAAGTCTAGGGATTTCCTATGCCAGGTTGGACACTTCTGGGGCCTCTGAAGCATGGGAAACAACTGTACAGTACAACAAAACCTTAAAAACTCGAAAATTGCCTACATAAACAATTGCACAAATAAGGGGCAAACTCTGGCAGACTCTGGCTTATATAAGCAGTCTGGAAGCAGTGCTGAGGGGCCCACACTTGTCTGAATAGTAGCTAAAGAACCAGAGCACCTCAAAGGCTGAGAGTAGTACTAACAGATAGTGTTGAAAGAATAGAAACAGTAAAATGAAATAATGTCAGAAGAAATAAGAGAATAAATGAAGAGAGAGTGAAAAGATAAGGAGTGAGAAAAGGAAGAAATGAGGAGTCCCCTGACACAATTATACTAAGGGGATTCATCTGGATGAGCTGTCTCAACACGAGGAGAAGCATGAGCAGATATACATGGTTGCTAGGGGCTGGAGCAGTATTGTGGTTGGTTTGGAAACAGAAGACAGTAGCAACTTTGTTCTGTGAGGCAAAGTACATGGCAGCATATGAATCAGTGCAGAAATACATATGGCTGAGAGCACTAATGAAGGCAATTGGATGGGATTTCACTTAAAAGGCCACCACTCTTTTCTGAAACAACAAAGCAGCAATCACACTGTCAGAAGATCCAATGGCACACACAAGAGTTAAATATTTCGACATTAAGTACCACTTCATCTGTGAATGTGCCCAGACAGGCAAGATCATCATCAAATACATTAACACTAAGGACAATGTCACTGATATGTTTACCAAGGCCCTACCCAAAACCCTGTTCACCTGTCTCTGTCAAATCCTCGGAGTAACCTAGTGCGCCATGCTCATATGCAAGGAGGAGTTAGTATAAAGGTGTGTTCATGGTAAGGAGGAGCATTGGAGTGGCGTGGAGATGTGACAAGTGTGAAGATATAAAGGGTATACCATGGCCACATCATCAGAGCCACATGCAGGGGCCATGCTTGCTTTGTCTGATGATACACTTATATACAGGACAACATCTAACATACCCTCAGTTCCGTTTACATGTTCTAAGGGTACGCTACTAGTTTACTATGAATGCTTACATACTTACTAACATAAACCCATACCTAAATATTATACTTATATGTAATCTATCTAGGTGCCTGCCACACCTACACACAGTACTGTTAGCTTTCCAACAGGTTGCGAGGTTCCACCTCAACAACCCGGGTGGCTCTGGCCTGCAATTCGGCTGTGCCAGCATTGTGCTCTGATGTTCCGCTCTTCATTCCCTGGCCAGTAGCCATGGTAGCCAGGTTCCGATTATAGAGATATCTAGTAGATGCATTCTGATTAGAGAACATAATAACTTGTTTTACTCACTGTTGCTGGTAGTCTTCAGGTTGATCAGACCTTCTGATTCTCTAGAAGCAAGCTTTTTGAGATGTAGTTAGTTTCTAAGACTTTAGAAGTTCAAAATATGTGACATGATGTAAGCATGATACTTACAACTTACAAGTCTTCAGTCTGAACCTACTCATCACACAACATACTCATTGTCCGTTGTTTCAAACATGATGCAAATGCATATTACTTATTGTCCGTCATTTCAATCAGATCTTTTGATCAAGTCCATTAATTGAGAAACTTGTTTAAACCTTATTTTGTATAGATATATATATGAGGTTGTCACTCTTATGTAAGGTAGACTACTTTTGAATCCTACTTTGTTCCTATCAGCTTGTTCTGAGCTTTAAGTAAAGTCAGACAAGATAGTCCGCTTACACGTGAGCCTGCCAGATAGGGCAAGAGTCATGGCACATGGATTGAGTCTTGCTGTGAACTAGTGTAAGTTCTTGATTGCAAGAAAACTGTCTAACTACAACATTCGGTTGGGTATTTATAGGATATGTAAGCAGTAGTCAAGACACCATTGGCAGGAAGGTATCTGCTTCTTGATGGCATGTTAGGGGGATTACTTATGCTGATAGGAGGTACCCTAACAGCACAGAATGCTGATAGGCTTCTACTCGGACTGAGTGCATCAAGGGACATTATAGGCCAACCAACACTTGATGTACTGGAGACTCTAGTGACCAGTTTGGGATATAGAGCAGCCCTAGCTCTGGCACTCTACTACAGGACTTTCCCATTTACCCTAATCACCAGCTACTGGGCCTTCAGCACACTCCATTTACCTATTCCAAAGACAAAGAAGGCTCAGAATGTATAGCGCTAACACAATGGCAGGAGGGAGGGGACTCTAACCAAACCCTGATCACTTCCAGAAGGAGTCAGCAGCAGGCACTGCCATTTGACAAGGCACTTCAATCAGAAGTCTAAAAGGATCAATGACAGTGGCACAGGATATACTTAAACCTGACATCTGGACCTGTTAGAAACTAGTACAATGAGTAGTGCTAACATTAGCGCTCACAGTGTCTGTCAAGGATTTTCTGACCATACCCCGGAACAGCCTGGCCAATCGGAGTTATAGTAAAAGTGAGCAGACCCATATAATTTTAAGTCAATATAGAGTCGCCGTTGGTTGCCATGGGTCATAATGCTGTTGGTCGCTGTTATTCATGTGCAAAAGGTTGCCATTGACAGATCACCATTAAAGAAAACCATGAGGA
Organism: Termitomyces sp. MG16; assembly: GCA_003313075.1. Taxonomy (NCBI): domain Eukaryota; kingdom Fungi; phylum Basidiomycota; class Agaricomycetes; order Agaricales; family Lyophyllaceae; genus Termitomyces; species Termitomyces sp. MG16. Next base: position 45,046 of record QGOA01000114.1, read on the forward strand.
GAGGTGCTAGGAGGTAGTGCCACAGATGGACTTATCTTAGAAAACATGGTAGCACATAGTATATAAGATAGCTACTTCATATGTATACAATAACGAATTGTAACCTCTTGAGCACCCAGTTACACTTAATGTTCAAATTGCGCTAGCTTTTTCTGACTTTGCCACTAAGTTGGGCACTAGCCTCATCTATCTCATCTTCGTCGTTTATGGTGCCACCTACAGGCACAATACGCTGTGCTACTCATCTTTTCTTCTGTATCTTTGTTTAAACTACGACACTTACCGTCTGCTAGGTAGCACTCAAGGCGCTATCATCTAGTGCATCATTTTATCACCTCTGCTCAAGCACACTGGGACCCTGTCAGGACTCCTCACAACCACATACGCCAAGTGCTGGAGATGGTGTTGTACTGCGTATATGTCCAGCACACCCAACTACAGTTGGTGTCATCAACGCACATCTTCTTGAAGCTGAGATCTACAATCAGACTGGTTCAGAACGTTTAGAATGTCTCAGAGGTCAGTAGTTCAGTTAGCTTGAGCAGTGAGGAGGTGGTGATGGTGAAGAGGTTTAGAAGTTATGAACTGTTGAACCTCTTTATCAGACGTGTAAATACTTATTGTTTCTCCACCTCTTTTTTGTGTCTTCCTGAAATATTAAGGTGATGCCAAGGAAAAATAACATTTGTAGTCATACAAAACATTATAAAAAAACTTGGCTACTACTGATGATGCCCAAAGTTTGGTCAGTAACAAATATAGCAATAGTGTTACCATACCAAAAGCTTGCATTGGGCGTGCTAAAAGTGATGTGGAGAGTCCCGGGCAGATCCCAGAGAACACACCTATGAAAAATAAAGTAAAGTCGGAAAAAGGTCGGCAAGTGTCAAGCACTAATGTAAAGTGCCTATGAAAGAAATGGTAAGTGAACACGGCAATGTGAGCGGCAAGAACACGGTAAGCTTAGCGAGATCTAAGCGTCGTTAATGCCTGCTGTAACTGCAAGGCGCAAGTGTATTGAGTGTTAGCAAGAGTCTGCAACTGCCGTGAACTTTGATGTTGCTGACCGTAAATGAGATTTGGACTGTAAGGGAGATTGGAGTAAGGGGAGCAGGAAACTCTGTTCTTGGTTGCTTATGTACAAGTCGGTAAGTACTTTTTATACTACAAGAAGTTCACCGTCGCCAGCAACTAACCATTGCCAAAGTGCGGTAAACTAGAAAATTTTATAGGGGTAGCTCCAACGATTTCAGATCCCTACCATCCATTCAAGACCCTTAATGACACCAGGCAGCAGATTGTGATGCTAAACCATCAATCCATCACCCTTCTGTCTGTCAAAAATGCTTAGTGATGTCAAAGTGCCAAATCGAGGCGCTAAGCGATGTCAGATGCCAAAGTCAAATGCCAAGCTGTCCGTCAGTTTTTGATAGATCGTCAGTCTTCTTTCCCAAGCGCTGTCGTCAGTGACTGATGCCATCTGTCAGTTGTCATTCTGTCTGCCGTCGGCACTATCATTGATCAGATCTGCTTCTTGCCATGTGCGGCCATCAAATATTGCCAAAATTAGTTAATTAGTGTGTGCTAAGGTATCCTGAGCCTGTGCTGTGTTGCCGTAGCCTGCTGTTGATGCGCTGATCCTGTATGAGGTCCTATCACTATCACATCAAGAAGTTACAAGAAGAATGTCCAATTTAACTGAGCATGTTTAATTCTACACCATCATCTTTCTGTCTGAGATACTAACCCAATGAACTCCAGTCTTTGTCACTGTTTCCATAAGAAAAGGGCTGGTTGCAAGAGGACCCTGGATTTAATGAGGCAGGTGCACAAGAAGGAGCAGTGTTGGATGCTTCATAACTGCAAAATAGCCTGTATGGATGACAATAACGCATTGTAAGATGGGAACGGGCTTCAGGAGGATATTGTATGGCACCATTAGAGCTCTGATGGTGGGCTGCATATCTTGGTCGACCTCAGGGCAGAGCAATTGGATACCAAGAGGGAAGAGAAGTATATGCTGATCCCAGTCCATTACACATGTTGAAGTTCATATATGTTGGGCCCATGACAAAGCCTGCATTATTGTATGCCTCGAGCTCATAAGCATAGCCATCCTCAAAGTCCTGGCCAAAGTAAGTGTCTTTATCCATCAAAGCCTTGAATTGATCCAATTCTGGAAATGCGGGGTTAGGCAATAGAGTTGTGGCTGCATTAGACGGTACATTATTGCCACTGCCAGGAGGATGGGCTGAAAATGCGGGTGCAGGAAATGGAGTTATGGCTGCATTAGGCTATACTGTATTGCTGCTGCCAGGGGGATGAGCTGGCAATGTGGGGGTGGGCAATGGAGTCATGGCCGCAATAGACTCAGACTGTACATGGTTGCTGTTGCCAGGGGGATGAGATGACTGAGGCAATGCATTCTGTGGTTTTGCTGGTGCAGTGCTGCCTGTTGATACTGACGTTGGTGCTTTGGTGGTTTGAGAATGACAGGTTAGTGCAGGTAAATTGCCTGTAGCCTGTGCCATTGAAGTTGAGAGCATCTCCCATAGAAGCAGGGGCATTTTGGAGATGGCAGTGTGGCGAGGTAAAGAAATGCTGGCTGTAGGAACTCAGCTAGAGTTAGTAGATAACTGTCTTTGAGGAAAGAGCAGTGGTGGGCTTGGGCTTGAGATCTGCCACAGTAGAAGTCATCATTGTAGATGGAGGAAGACTGGTATAAGCTGAGATTACTAAAGCAGTGGATATGATGTTGGAGATAGACACCAGCACAGGCTTTGAAGAGTCTACATGAGCCTTCATATAGACCTTTGCCTTACTTTGTCCCTTTGTATTCTTTGCTTTGGTCTGAGTATGTCGTGTATGAGGAGTAACAGTGATCCCAGTTTCAGACTCATCGTCATCTTGCCCTTTCTTATAATTGTCACCAGAGTCCATATGGTCCTCACAGACATCAGGCAGTGAAAGGCAGCAACATTTGTTGGACTCTAAGGAAGATTCTTCACTCTTGGAGTCAGTTGAGGGGGCAGCAATTCGCCGTTTTGAAAGCAACTGCTTAGGTGGTTTCATGCTGGACATAGGAGCAGGGAATGGGGGTGGCTGAGACCCATTTTTGTTTGCCTCTAGTGATTTGTTGTCTGCCTTACTCATGGCATGTTTGGGCCAAGCCTGCTTTTTGTAGACTGGAGGATTTGCTGGTGCCTCAGTGTCTGTCTTGCTACTGATAGTGACTACATGTTTCTATTGAGTGTGCTGCTCTTTAGTAGGGAGTGGTTTTGACTCAGGAGTGTTATCAGTACCACTGCTGACAATAACTACACTTCTTGAGCGAGGAGGCCCTTGCTTGGAGTTGGAGATGGAAAGTCAGGGTAAGTTTGCCTCTTCAATGTCTGAAATAACTTCAACAACTGGGTTCTTCTTCTTGCGCTTGACATGGGTAGCTGCAGCACTTTTGGCAGCAAACTGGCCATAAATAGTTTTCCCACTCATGTAAAGTGCTCGAAAACAGACTCCAGGTCTATCATCAGTGGTTGGATCAGCGGTGGTAATGACAGCGATATTATCTTTCTTGATTTTTTCCAAATTAGCTGGGATGACTTTGAGTTGGCCACTTTGAAGCACAGCCAACAGCACACATCCATCCTTGCTTGCTTGTCTCATTAGGCATTGCGCAGCTGGGAGGCCACCCTGTAATGACATGAGCAATGGCAACAAGATGGCTAGGAAGGGTAGCCCATGGAAGTCTATTGCCAGACCATCGCTGACCAGCATCACAGGTAGTAGTTCCTGCAACAATTACCAGGAAAGAACATTTGACAGAATTCATAGTATATACCTGTATTATTCTACAATCCACAACGTTCAAGTTCCACTTGACGATGTTGCTTGAAATACAACTGATAGAGGTTCCAATGGCTTGTATTTCTTGAGGCCTTCATTTCTGAGAAAAACCACTTTTTAACATGTGATACTGGGCAATGCACTAACTCTGCCAGCTCAGCAAAATTTTCTTCAATACATGCAAAGGTTTTTTGACATAGCTGGAGTGTGATGTTTGATAGACAGACAACCTTGAGCAGGAGATCCTGACTAAGAGGAGAGTATCTACAATGGAGTTTTTCTGGCAGCAGCAGCAATGTTCGAAGTAGGAGCATTTGGAGCTGGAAATATGTCAACATGGGGCTGAAGGTGATGTGGAGTCATTGGACTAGAAGGCACTGAAGACTTGTTGTCAGGGTCTACAATAAATGGGTCCAGCATATTAGCGCTAGATAGTGGAGCACTTGGAGTGCACCCAGACTTGGGGCCCTGTAAAAGGATGATCTCCTGAAACTTGCCAATCATGTAAAACTCCTCTAGTAGATTTTATGAAGTGGGCTTTTTGACCTTCTGAGATATGACACTGCTTTTAATGGGTTCTGCATTGGTAACAGAGCCTTCTGTGGATACAGTATTGTCTTGAATCAGTGCAGTATCATTTTCAACATGTGCAGCATCTTTAATAGGTTGATCAGGGCTCAATGAGAAGTCGGATGAGTGATCAAATGCAAGACTGGCAATGAAATTGTCATTGAGGCCATCTAAAAAGTCATCAAGACCTTTGTTGTTTTGTGAGGCAGGGGTTTTGGAAGCTGTTTGGAGAGCCTGAGAAGAAGAATCAAAAAGTTCTGTATGACGGCAAGCAAAGTTGTGGCTCTCCTTGCTCTCTAAGCCTAGAGGTGTTAAAGGAATATGTTAACCCAAGTTCCAGCCACCATGGCCACCTCCCAGCTGCTCAAAAGAAGGGTTGTCATATACTGGGATAGGACTATAGTTGGATTGGCTAAGGGAGCAGAGTTTTTCTTGTTCATGAGAACATCGCCACCAGCATTTCCACATTCTGCATTATTGTACATAACTGTGGAGTTGAGTGGGAGCAGATTATTCATATGGTTACTGGACATGTATCTGGAAGATAGTGAGTTGATCATTCACCTTACACCGTTATTGGGACAAACCTGAAAGTAATTTTTTTTCGCACACAATATGGCGTTTGCAGTGTTCAAAGTGTGAGGAACATTGAAAAAATTGCAGCATCGACAAACTGATTTGATAGCATTGCTGAGGCTCAAATCCTGTAATGAGTTGTGCTTTTCTTGAGGTAGAAGTGCGGATAGAGAATTTAAAGCCTTGGCCATATTATATCATATATTAAACCATATGTTGTATAAGCCATACATGCGAAGAGGCATTGGAAAATCACAATTGTACTGTAGACTAAGATGTAGGCAATTCTTTGACACATCTGTTTCAGAGATCAATATTTTATTCTTGCACAATAGAGAAAAAAAAAATAGAAAATACCAGGAATGATATAGAAAAGCTTATTACAGAGGTAATTGACAGGTTGAGCAACAACAGAGAAGCATATCAGCAGCTGATATCCACTATGAATTCAGTTAGTCTAGTACCTAGAAAACGGTATCAAAATCTGTAAAATAAACATGTGTTTTGATAAATATGCACCATAATAAATTCTGGTAAGACAATAGTAGTCAGACAAATGATCATAGAAGGAGGAGGAATAAGTACCGTCAACAGGAAGAGTAACTGTATGTGACATGTGTCAAGTAGGTCTGGACCAATCACTGTTTATATCCGACAAGCAGATAAAGTGAGTGAACTTTCTTACTAACAAAGTCTTCCTGCATGGTGGACAAACTGGTGAAATGGCTGCTGCAGTCTTAAACACAGGGTGGAATAATAAACACAGGTCAAAACTTGAATCTGAGTAAAAGTCTCAGAAAAATCAAAGCAAACAAGTATAATCAAGTGATTGAAGGTGTTGTTATGAACATGTGAACTCAATGTGAACTTAAAAACTTCAATGTACCATTTGAGCTTGCTATTGTCATTGTCATTTGGTGCATTTTATAATTTGCAAATTGGTATTGTACATCTTAGTGATTTATTTATGTAATTCATGAACAGAGCTCAGCATAAAGGCAGGTTCCAAGAGAAAGGAGCTTTTTTAGAGACCTCTGCACAACAACCTCATGCTATTCAAACTCATAAAAGGGACTTGAGCTGTTTTTGGCAGATGCTAAGTCGGAAGCAGTAGGGCTGAAAAGTTCCAGCTCTTTCTGTCATCTCTCTCTGATTATCCTAGGGCAGCACAGATGAGTGCATAGTTGCTCTCTCACTTCATTCCGCTCACACCAAATTGATTAGCAGAGCATAAACATTTATTTATTCCTGTCTGTCTTCTATGTCTTCTATTTATCTTATTTTGCAAATCAAGCTAAGACATCTACCTCATACAGCAATGAGCCTCCTCTTATCCCTCACCACAGCCTTATTAAACTTGGTGACTAGGAAGTCTTAATTACAGCAAAATTGATAGGTTACAGTAAGCTGTTGGCCACAGCCATGAGAGGCTATCTCATCCAATTTTTGTAGATTTCATTCATGTATCATAGTCCAGTCACCTTTCTTTTCACTCATATATTGGTATTATACATATCAGTGATTTATTTATCTTGAAGAAAAATTGGGATGTAGGAATAAATAGGAATAGAAGTGTACAGTAGACGCATATCAATTTAGTGTAATTGTGTGATTGACAATCTTGACCTGTCTTGCTTGTATAAACTTGAGAAGAGTCTAAAAAATTGAAAGAATAAAACTGACTTTTTACCAGAAATATTGTTGCCTCTCTGTTGTCTGTAAAGCCCAGAAGAATGTTGACATTTTATTGTGCTTCAACGCTGCCTGATGATATAAAGGTAAGACAACTAGTGAAAAGGTAAGACAAGATTTGGCAAATGCTCTTAATTTATACTTAGCCTCAATTGTCCAACATTCACTCTGTCTCATCAAGTATGGGCCGCAACTGCCTCTACTACACAGCTGAAGAAAAAAGAATTGCGGCAAATGCTAAAAGCCGCAGAAGCTACCACAAGTAAGTTGCTAGTTCATTGCAGATGTCAGTAATTAATGCATGGATTAACAAAGCAGCTATTAGCACTTGTTGCCAGAAAGATTATCAGAACTGCAAAGAAGCAGAGTATTTATATGTTCTATAATGTCCTTGCTTTATTCTTATGTTCAATAGAATAAAATCTAAGCTGAGAAAAGCTGCTCGAGGTGGGCATGCATCAAAATCTCAAGATATGCAGGATATTCTTCCCAGGTATGCCTTATTATATTGAGAAGTAGACTGTCAATATAAATTCCAGGTCTAGGGACAATCCAAGGCATGTATTATATTGGACATGCCGAGTTGAACAGATTGCACACAGACTGGAACAAAACATCAGCAAATCACCATTCAATTTTATTGAAATATTATACAACAACTACGTTACCAGTTGTAATGCTGATGCCATCTTCAATGCCATAGTATGTGCTGAAAGATACCAGAAAAGAATGTTGACCTATCAGCATGAGATCATACAGTTAACAGGGGCTGGCAATGAATGGAGATGGTCAGAGGATGTGTTGAAGAATGTGTCAAACATCAAGAAGTGTTTGCAGGAGCTAGGAATGTATACTACATTTGAAGGAGATGACTTGAGGATGGCACATGAGGCAAGAGAAATGTTGTATCAAACTCTTTTTATATAAATTTGATTGATACTTTCAAGTATCATGTACATTGAGACCAAAAATTGAAATAACATCAACGTCATATGTGAAGTAGAGTAATTGTGATTAACAGACTGGCAAAGTGTATATCGTTTGTAAAAGTGAGGCCCTAAGTATAGGAATGTCTTGCTCTTAGATTCCAGTCACTAAGAAGTCTGCAAGAACAGCAGCAACATTAGCAATGACCCACACACCGCAATCAACACTATTTGTTTGTTGTAGAGATATAACTGTGGATCACGCAACCCATCCAGATATGGCAATCAAAAAAGAATTCCCATTTTTATGAGCCAACAAGACAAGATGAGTGACAAGACCCATTATATCCTGAAAAACATCAGGTTACAAATTTATTAAAGTATTGAAGCTTACCTTAACTTTAGTTTTCCATGGCTCCTGCTGCGCAAAAGAATCAAAAAGGTAAATTTGTCCATTTAAAGGTATAATAGTATACATGATCCAATGCTTTGTGCTTGGGTGATGGATAGGAAGAATTCAGATATCATGTTCCCAGTATTCTGTATGCCATGTTCATCATCAAAGTTCAGTGTTGCTTGCATTGTACCGCATCATAAGAAGATCATAGATGTAGAAGAGGGCACAGTGTTGACTGACATATAAGGTGGGCTGGGTGATTTTGAAAAGCTGATACATCAATAAGGCAGAAATGCCATTGATACACACATTGTTGAGTTGACCATTGGATGAGTCTAACATTCTGAATTCTTGTGAACTAAAGATAAACTGCCCATGAAGGTGAGGAAAATATTGTGGAGTGGTGAGAGGTGCAAAGTCTGCAAAAGTCTGATAACTGAGCTGCTTGAGAAGATTGTAATGATGAGTTAAGGAGGTCTAAAAACAAAATCAATATGCAAATCATCAGCATCAATGATACACGACATACTGGCAGTTGCCATACCAATGAAATGTCAACTGGGGCTCTAACATCGACTTCAGCGGTGGGATCAGAGTCTGTTGTCTGTTCTAGATAGTTGATTAACAAGATCTCCTCTGTGCTCATCATAGCTGGATTGTCCTCATTATCATTTTTGAAGTCTTCTAATTGGTGCTGAAAGATGAGTGGCAAAATCTAATGAGCCCAGTGATTGATAGCTGAGAGAAGCACCATCTATAGAATGACTTGTCAGTGAAAGCAATTGAGCTGTCATTGCAGCATTGGTGACTATGTTGTTAAAGATATGCTGGGGTGTCAGCAAACTTGGCCATAGAGAAGCGAGGCTCAAGAGGTGTGAACAGCGTTGTTTGAGAGGAACTCAAAGTTATGCATCTATTTATTGGTCAGAATCATTGATTACAAAGTGACAACTAGGAGACTTACTATTGGGCTCAATCAGGGCTACTTCAATGGCAGTAAGTTCATGGCAAAACCATTGAACAAAGTTGACAGCTTCCATTTGAAGCTGCCGATACTCCTCAGCACATCAATCAATCTTCAAAAGAGCACAGATATCTGCCTGCACATTAGCATTACTGAGCCAGTGAGGAACTCAATCAGTTGAATGACTAATCTACACATCTTCCATCAGGCTGGGGGCATCACATAAAGGCTACAATTCAGTTGGTAGAGGTTTTGGTAAAGGAACAGCCCATTCCAGTTTATACATAGCTGCAAGTGTTGCACACAGGTCATTATATTTTTGTAATCCAGCCATAAGTGCAGGAGCACATTTTTTGATGGCAGCATGGGTAGTCTGATGGAGTTTGGTACTTATGCCAAACCACAGTGAGCAAAGACAATTATGATGGCTGGCCAAATGAAGGAAATAGTACCTAATATTTGGTCTCGGCCATCTGAAGCCTGATCAAGCCACTCCCACTCAAAAAAGCTCCCAATGGCCCGCTTTTGAACATTGATTTTAAGATCCTGAGCAATTAGAAGATACTTGATGAAGTCAAAGTCAACTCTGCAGAGTTCAGGATAGGAATTTTCTATGCTAAGAAATGAATAGAATTCTTCTATATCATCTTTTAATTGCTTGTGGTAGTCTTGAAGGTTGCCAAGGATTTGTAAGGATTTGACTGATGGTAGCATTTTTGACAATGTGGCATGAGTCACTTGAAGAGTTTTTTCACATGTTTCTAGATCACCTTGTAATGCTAGGACAGTATTGAGTTCCTTTCTGAGGCAAATTGGTGCTTCTGGAGATGATTGTAAGAGAAGGCAACTGCAAAAGAAAGAAGAGACTTACGAGCCCTGATAAACAGCTCAGATGTCTGTTGTAGTTGCTATTCAGACCGCAAAATGGCTGGTTCAATATGACATGATTCCAGAATCTCATGTGCCTGACTCCCTTGCTCTTGTATATCTTTTTGAAGCTAGCAACAAATCCAGGCACCAAGGTCAAAGTGTAATTCATTCCAAATTAAAGCAACTTGTCAATTGATAATGTAAAGTTGTCAAGATCGCTAAAGACGTTTCTTAGAGAAAAGAAGTAGACATGAGTAATAAAGATACAAACTCCACATGCTCTCGTCACTGCAATCAGTTTCCTCATCCGCGACCAAAGACGTTCAACGCTCTCACTATCTGTTAAGCCTAGACCTGTCTGAATGCAAGGATTATTGACAATTTGGCAGGCCCATTGATGTACAAAGGCATGCATCACACTAGTGGCTAACAAAAGTTGCTCAGTGATGTTGGAAGGTAGGAAGTCATACTAGAAAAATAAATGAAAGTTGTGGAGCAAAGTAGAGAGAAAACTCACAGTGTAAAGGCTCCAATCCAACATGCATGCAATGTCATAAAGCCCTGCCACTGTTGCTTGTGGAAGGAGCAGTTGAAAAAGATGGAGCAACATAGCCACAACATACTTCTGCTGCTCACCAGGAGTATTGATGTTGGCCAGGAATATAGGAATATCATGTCAACAGACAAGAGCCATGAGACCACCATCATCAAATCTATCCATATTTGTCTTGACATTAGAGCCATTGCCAGCAGTATGCAAGGATTCACACTCATCAATTGCCTCATCAGGTACAACAGGTTTGTGAGGATGAGGTTTGCATATTTTTCAAAGATTTTCCATTTGTGTGCCAACCTCATCAACAAACTCCTTGGAGATGATGAAGGATGGTTCATAAAAATAGAGGGAATCCCCAGCAGATTGTAAATGCTGATGATTGAAATTGCCGTCAATGCATACATAAATATCTCCACCTCTAAACATTGGCATAAGTCGAGAAAAGTTACTTGTGAAGTTCTAAACACCTACTCATGTTCCAAAAAATGCCCAAATAGATTACCTCCAAAGCAACATGGGCACCTTTGTTGGAGGACTCGGGCACACTTGTGGGAATATAATTGAGCTGATGACATAGGCTCTGAACAAGCACCAAAGAGCAGGATAATCGAAGAAATGTTAGAAGGTGAATGCGGCAATGAGATTGGATGAATGTTGGGCATTCCAAGCTCAGTTTGTGCAGGTAGCGTGAAAGTGCTTCTCATGACATGAGAGTCTGCATCAAGAACTGCAGCATTGACTAACTGCTCCATACATATTTGTACATTATCATACTATTGCACTGCATAACTAAAACCTCGACAAAATGCATCCTGAATTGGCACACTTTAAATATTCTTTAGCGACTGTGATGTTGAAGAGAAGAATGCTATGTACCTTTGTATCTGTAATAACAAACTCTCCGCGTTTATAGAACGTGTTTAAAGCACTTGCCATAGCATTGACAGCATCACATAACTTTTCAAAGAGAGCACAGTAAAAATTAAGTAGATGAATGGAAATTGCCATGCGAGGATGTAAGGAGGCAGTAGAAAACAGTTCATGCACTATAAGAATATAAGAAAGGTCCTGGCAGTGGCACCAGTTGATGGAAATCTTCTGAAAGTCTGGGAAGATCAATACGTTACTGAGTAGATGCACTGAAAGCAAGGATGTACACACAGTCCTGAAACAAGCACACTACTTCACTTGTCTTCATCATACACCCACTATCTCCCCTGCACTTAGCTTTCATAGTGAAAACCCTTTCTGAAACCTTCCCCATCGAACTTGAGGTGCATTCCAGCAAGAGTGTTACAAGCCGTTCCAAAAGGTTCATCCAGTTTGAATACAAGTTCAATGCAGTTAGGATTGAGGAGTAAATTGTCATCAGTTGTGTGATAGTCGCTGGTAATGGCTTCGACAGCAGAAGGTTCATATGTGATGTTAAGATCATTGTCAACTGTGACTGGTGATGAGGGATCAATTATTTCAGCTGCTTGCTTCCTGAGCATCTTGAGTTTGGCCTTAAGCCTTGAGATTTCCTTCTTTTTTCCCATAGGATCAATATAGGTGGTAGTTTTAGCTTTGTCATGACGTTTGATTGGGCTTGTAAATTGCTTTTTCAATTGGGTATAGGTTGAAGGCTGTTGAGTGCGTGTTGAGTGCTTTGGTGGAGGCATGGTTGTTGACAGTCGTCATAAATAGTGGTCAAGGACAATAAGGATACTCATGACTAATATGTTATTGATGTGAAATGTAAGTTTTATTTTATTTTTAAAGTTGTCCAAGTGAAATTGAACAAGACTTAGGTTTTAAAAATAAAACTCCAGTTCACTAGGTTCTGGAGGTTTTAGCTACATGCACACATACATTGTAAAAGTGTTATAATTTTTATTGATTTAATTTGAATGAAACTTAAAGTCACACTCAAAATTAGGAGCAAATAGTATTAATACTGTATCCCAAAGTCAATCTAATCACTTTGGCCTAAGACATCCACTCCCTGGAAACTCCAAGCCATGGCAAGTTGATTGCTTGCCAGGCCTTCCTGAAATCCTACTCCTTTTATACCCCTTCCCTCTATGCATGGACCAACGTTGTATCTCGCATGTTTCCACACCGGTTTATGGAATTGCTGTGTCCAGCCAGTCGGTTATAGCATTATCAAGCCTGGGCACTTGGCTAATTGTTTGTCCAAGCCTTGATGTGTGTGGTCCCTCTCTTTCCCTGGCTAAACCTTCTTCCACTGCTGTCCTGCCCCTTTCTTATTTGTCCTTCTTTGTCCTTCTATCCGAGCTTGCGTCGCCATTGTTCTGTGGCCATGGTGGGCTGTTTTTGGAGAGAGAAGTCATGGTCAAAAGAGTAAAATGTATTTTTGGAACGGAGTGACAGACTGCTGGGTGTAGTGATGCGTGAGGTCAGCTCTGGATTGGATTCCAGAAGTTATGTCATGATCACGTCCTGCTGAGCACCGCCACCTCTCAGCTACTGCTGCCCCATCAAACTTTGATCATAACTTTCTCACCATGCATTTTACCGCTCCTGTTGGCTGGTGGTTTGCCCTTTCATTGAGTCAGGGTTGGTTCTTTTTGTGAGCTCGTCCCAAGTCTACAGTTTTTGACTTTTTAACACTTACAGTTTTTAGTGTATTGGATTATATATGGACTTTTGTGCTCTTTTTGTCTGCCTCAAGTGAGGCAGACGTATCACCTCCTCTGCACCATAAAATGGCTGTCTCCAGCCACCTTAGATAGCTTGGTGAGTTGGTTCTCAATTGCCGCTTTGTCTTTTTCAGACAAATTCAAAATTTTCTTCTTGCCACAGTAAGTAGAGAAAAAAATAAATTTGCCAATTTCAAACTTTCTTTTGCACTCGATTGCTTCTGTCTCTGCCCTTCTTTAAAGCTCCAGAGAGTCCAGAAGGTCTGCTAAGGAACCATGGCTCCTCCTGCTGCTCCCACTGCTCCTCAAAAAATGACTATAGCAAAACCTCATCCTCAGGTTGTCATCACAACTTCTCCTCCAAAACCTGCTGCTACTCCAGTGCATACTATGCCAGGCCCTCCCAATTTTTATGGCATGCTTCAGCATGCCATAAAACAGGACGTGAACAAAGTTATTACTTCCATTTAGAAGCTTCCTTTGTTTGCTGAGGCCACTGCAGGCCTCTGTTCCACCGTTCAGGCTTTTTCTGGCACTCCTGCTGACAGGGCTCGATTCCTGGGCAGTATTGGCTGGGTGTGTCTCTTCTTTCTTTTTCTCTACTCCCTCTCTTATTCTCTTTTTCAGCGGTTTGCCAATAAAACTTTTTATCCCTGGCTCTCTGACCAGAAAGTCCTCTGTGAGGCTTTTTCCAGTATTTTATCATTGCTGGATCGCAGTGCCGGCAAGGAGTCTAGTGACGTCAAGGCATTCTTTTTGTTTGCTGATGCAATTATTGTTCTTGGCAAATGTTGTTGTGAGCAGCACAGGCAAGAGTTGGAGGAGGTATGTCCTCGTTCTTTTCTGTTCCTGTTTCCTTCCCTGACTTTTTTTTTTTTGCTTCATAGGCTCACCACCAAGCTCAAGACAAGGATGTTGAGATGCTTGGTATGCCTACTTTTCGTCCTGTCAAATGTCACGCTAACGTGAGTTAGCTTACAAGCTTGACCTCATTGCTTGCCATTAGGATACTCTAACATTGACCCTTAACCCTCTCTAGGCTGACCCTGACAGCAAGCCAAAAATGAAGAAGCTTAAAGTTATGCCTTCTCTGAGTGTGTTCCCCCCTTTTTTTTTTGTGTGTCTTCTAGGTTTCTGCCCTTCTGACCCCCTTGACCCTTAGCCAATCATGTCCCTGGTACTGACGCTGCACTGGCCCTGCTTGCTGCAGTTGATCAAGCCCTTGACTTGGTGCAGTTGGCTGAGGACAATGAGATTGTCCCCCAGTCAGACCTCTAAAAACATCACGATGTAGTCAATTTAGCTGCTCAACACCAGCTGTATCAACTTGATGTAGCTCTGCAAACTTTTAAAATGATTTCCAACTGTCATGCTTGTCTTAAGCAGGCCCTAGGCCCTTCTGACATTGATCATGCTAGCTCGTTGCTGCATGCGCTTCAGGTCTCCTTGCCAGTACGTCCTTACTTCTTTTTGATGCCTGGTCACATTACTTAGCTGCTTGTCCTGCAGTCCAGTGATAGGACCCCATACAGGATCAGCGCATCAACAGCAGGTGACGGCAACACGGCACCAACTCGGGATACCTTAGCGTGCGCTAATTATCCAATTTTGGCAATATTTGACAGCTGCGCACGGCAAGAAGCAGATCCGATCAGTGATAGCGCCGACGGCAGACAGAATGACAACTGACAGATGGCATCAGTCACTAAAGACAGCGCTTAGCGAGAAGCTTGATGATCTATCAAAAACTGACGGACAGCTTGGCGTTTGACCTTGGCGTCTGACACCGCTTAGCGCCTCGATTCAGCGCCTGACATCACTAAGCACTTTGGACAGACAGAAGGGTGATGGATTGATGATTTAGCACCGCGATCTGCTGCCTGGTGGTGCTAAGGGTCTTGAATGGACGGTAGGGATCTGAAACCATTGGAGCTTCCCCTATGAAATTTTCCAGTTTACCGCACTTTGGCAATGGTTGGTCACTGGCAACGGTGAACTCCTTGTAGTATATAAAGTACTTACCAACTTGTACATACGCCATCGAACAATAGACCAGGGTTTACCACTCCCCTTACTTCAGTCTCCCTTACGCTCAAGAGCTCATTTACGGTCGGCAACGTCAAACTCATCGGCAGTTGCAGACGCTCGCCAACACTCGACACCCTCGTGCCTTGCAACTACGGCAGGCATTATCGACGCTTAGACTTCGCTAAGCATACCGTGCTCTTGCCACTTACCTTTGCCGTGTTCACTTACCACTTTTTTCCTAGGTGCTTAACCTTAGCGCTTTACACTTGCCGACCCCATTACCGACTTTTCCTCATTTTCACAGGCGCGTTCTCTGAGACCTGCCTGAGACTCCTCACATCACTTATAGCGCGCCCAACGCAAGCAATTGGTACGGTAACACTATAGTTATATTTGTTACTGACCAAACTTTGGGCATCATCACCGGTAATAATGACTCCAATATCAAATTTCAGGACCTCCCGCAAGATGGAGCTGAAGATGCCATGGCAGTATAGAAGACTTCCCCATTGCAAACACCGGTTCTGCGTTTGCTTAGTTTAGTCTTAGTATAAATTCCCTCCTTCCTCAATCCTGAGTATTCCAATAAATTTCTTAAGTCCGAAACATGTGATTCTTAAGTTTTTTTCAATTGATAACTTAACAACACGTTTTTTTTTCTTTTTCAAATTTATTTTACTCTTCCTCTTGGAAGGCTCAAATGCACATGCACCGGTACCTCATGCTTTTTATTTAGCCAAAAACTTTTGTTTGTTGCTCAGTTTTGAACCCACGTGTTAACTTATTAAGTCAACGTTCTTGATTCATTCTGAGTTTCATTGAAGTTTATTGAATAAAGAAGCTCCTCTGCAGGTTTGAACCTGCACGTTGCCACAGCTTGTTCTGTTAAGTCTCAATGCTAGTTTTCGACCTGAATGTCGGCACTTTGTGCTGCCATTCCATCATTACTTTTGTTGTTTATTGACTTAATTCTGAGGAGTGTCCTCTTTTTGGATAGCCTACAGTCAAAACACCTCCCATAGTATTGTTAAATCCAGACTAGGACTGAACTATTGTTATTTCTTTAGAAATATAGTTCATCTTTCTGGATTTTCAATCAGTTGGAGACAGACCCAACTTCTGGTCAGTGGGCTCATAGAGCCTTACTGTGCCAAATGAGATGTCTTTGGTGATTAACTCTGTAAGTTTTCATAGTTCTTCCCTTAGCTCTTTTAGCTTAGCAGGTGTAATATCCACCCACTTCTCTATGCCTTGAGGCAAAGTTAGCTTTTTGCAAGCTTTGTAAGGTACAACTCAAAAAGCAGCTACCTGTGCTTGCCAAACTGACCCATCTAGTTCTGCTACAATGTAATTACCACCTTGAGTCTTGGCAATTACAACCATAGGCCCATGAAATCGTGGCAACATCTTAGCACTGAATGAACTTTCTGTAGTCATGTTTTTGACTAGTACCAAGTCCAATGGTTTAAAATCAAAGTCTTTGATTGAGCTTTTATGCTCTTCTGCAAACTTCAATGCCCATTGGAGCTTAGCCTTCCCAACTCGCTCCCTCATTTCCTCCACATGTTGATGGTGCTTGGCTAGAGCTCTAGCACAATATCCCACCAACTCCTCAGTAGTCAGAGGTCCTTCTGGTAATTCTACCAGCCAGGTGGCCTCTGCTAGATCCAAGGGTAGAGTAGGATGAGCACCAGTGACCATGAAATATGGTGAGCATCCAAATCTTTGCCTAATGGTTATACGGTCACTCCACATTACATGGTAGAAGAACCAGAACCACTTGGTGCGATCCTCACAGGCTTTGAACAAAGCTTGCCTGACATCCCAATGAGGTCTTTCAATCCTACCATTGGCTGGTGAGTTGTAAGGAGAGATAGTAATGCCTCTAATCCCATACTTCTTTTCCAACCAGGCAGTGACCTGCTTGAACTGTCCAGCATTATCTGTGATGATCTCTGCAACGCAGCCCCAGCGGCAAATCACATCTTCAAACAACCATTGACCAATGGTCTTATGGTTCTCCTTCCTCAGGGGTCTACCTTCCATCCAAGAAGACAAGGCACACCTGCCATGTACTATGTACTTACAGCCATTGGAGGCTGGTGTCATGTGCATGGTATCAATGTGAATTGTTTGAAAGATGGAGGGAGTATAAGTTACAGTTGGTTCCCTGTTGACTACTGTCTTTTGTCTGATTTGACAATTGTGACAAGTTCCAACATACCACTGTACATCCCCTTCAATGCCAGGCCACCAGAAGCACTCCTGTATGAGCATCCTGGTGGCATAGGCTCCCCTATGTCCTAAGGCATCATGGGCTGATTTAAGCATGAACATTCGTCTATCAATTTGGACTACTAGTTTATGTTTCTCCTCATGACAGTGCTTATACAATCTCCCCTTCTTGTCAAAGAAGAATTGCCTAGCAAACTTCTTAAACTTCTCTAGATCCCAGCCTTGTAGATTCTTGGGTTCTGTACCTGGGTCTTGCAACCAATTCTGAACAGTGGGTAGCAGATTATCCCAGTCTTCACCCTCACTACCTCTCCGGTGTTCTAGGTAAGTTTGTGTGTCCTCTACCCTTGCTTCTTGGTCTTCCACTGGTAACAGAGGCATAGTCATAGCTAGTACTGCTACTGGATTTATGCTTGTCCCTGGAGTTTGACTCAAGATGCCATCCCTAAGCTCCTGCTCTTGGGACCTGGCTTTACAAAGTTCTTGCTCAAAATCTAATGCTTTAGTAGCTACCATGTTAAGATAGCCACCTCTAGTGTCAATTTGATCTGCAAACTCTTCAAGCTCCAAAGGTTCCCAGTCCTCCTAACCAGGCATATTATTGATCTTGTCTGGATACTCATAGTTCATAGACTTGGGTTCATCCATTAACTCAGGATCAACTGGTGGGTACTCCTCATCTCCTGTCTGCTTAGGCTGCCGTGACAAGCCATCCACACTGAAGGTCTTGCCTGGCACATGCCTTAAAGTAAAGTGGTAGAGTAGGACATTCTCAATCCATCTCATGATAGTGGCATTGAGTCTTACTCCTGGATTCCCTAGCATCCCTTTGAGATACTTGGCATCTGTCTCTATTACTAGTTTTCTACAACCAACTAGCCAATGCTTATTAGCTAGCAGAGATCTCATGAGACCATACAGCTCTCTTTTTGGTTGAGAAAATCTAGCTTCTCTCTCATTCAGGGTGATAGATCCTAACTTGGCACAAGTGCGCTTTTTAGGATTGTCTGGGTCTTCTTGGAAGATTCCAAATCCCACTGCCATCCAGGATGTATCCACTGACAGAACTACTGCATCTCCTGACTCATAGTCAATGGGTTTTAAAGGAGCACTTTCTGCTAGCAACTTTTTCATTTGTGCCATTGCAGAGCACTGTTCTTCTCCCCAAGTAAAAGGTACATTATTCTGAGTAAGTTTATTGATAGGTGCTGCTACCTTAGCATAGTCCTTGATAAAGGATCTAAAGGTACCACAGGTCCCTAAGAATGACTTTACTTCATGTTTATCCCTGCAGTCACCCCAGCCCATTACTATGGCAAATCTTTTGGTTTCTGGCTTCTGCCCTTCATAAGAGCACCTATGGCCAACAACCACAATCTCATCTGCACATACTACTGACTTCTTCCCAGAGAAAGTCCCCCCTGCATATTTGATTCTTTGTAACACTCTGTTCACATTGAGCAGGTGTTCCCATACAAATCTTCTAATGCCTGGATTCTCTGGTATGACTTCACAACTACCATCTGGTAGCTCATATCTATGAGGTGGTCCTCTGACTGGTACATCATCAATGTATGGCCAAGTTACATGTGGTATCTCATCCTTCAAGATGAATGTAATATCATCATGGAAGATCGGCACTGAATTTGTCCATCCCATTGGTAAGGTAACCAACCTCAGAGCTCCAAATGGTGTCTGGAATGTGGTATAATCTCTAGAGCACACATCTAGTACTCTCTCATCATATCCTACATACAAGTCAAAGATTCCTCCACAGGCCCTGCCTGAGAAGTGACTGGCTAATTCTTCAGTTGCTGGTGGCAACCCAGAATGTGCTATGGTCACTTTATTCAAAGGCTCCAAGCTATGGACTATCCTCAAGCTTTCACCATCCTTCTTTAATACTGTAAACCATTGGGAGCAATATGAGGAGTTAGAGGGTTCATAGACCCCTGCCTCAATCTTCTGCTTTATCATTTGGCAGATTCTATCCCTAAGACCTGGTGCAATAGGAATGTTCTTCAACACCCATGGGGTGTGAGGGATTACTGGCATGATTACTGGAGGGAAGAATTTCTCCTTCAGCCTTCCTCTTTGAGAATCATCCCATGCAAAAGCCTGGTTTTGCAGCATCATAAGGTGATGTACTGCTTTTATCTCCTCTGGCCAAAGAAAACCATCACCATGGGCTTGGTCAATGACTTCTTTGCACTCAGCTGTGTACCTCCCTGTGGGTTTGAATTCTGGTGGATTGGGATCCAACTGAGGCATGTCTGCCAGTGGGTCTCCAGTAATGCACTTCTCAATTCTAAACTCCTCAGGTGAGGTACCTAGTACAGGCTTAACTTTTCTAGCCACAGGTTTGTATTTCTTAGAAAATACTTGGGCAGTCTCCCCCACACCTGCTTTTGACTCTAAGTTTTCCTCTTGTACTAGCAGCTCTTCAAGACTGTCAGGTATTTGAGCTAAATGCCCATTCAAATATGCTGACAATGTCTTCTGCTCCTTCTCTTCACACTCCTTGCTTGCTGTAAAAGCATGCAAGTACACATCTCTCAACTCTTCCTGACTGAATTTACTATGTTCCATAGAATATCCAGTCACCACAATCTCCCCTTCCTGAGTCTCAGCAAGACTTATTGCAATCTCTCCCTGGTCTGTAACCAGTTCCTCAAGACTCAAAATTTTGCTTCACTCTCCTTAGCAGCCCCTGCCTTTGGCATTTTGCCTCTTTCAATAGTAGGCAGGGCAGTTCAACAACCTGTATTAGGGTCTTGAATAGTGATGATGGCACTGCCATCTTGCAAGTTTTGAATGTTGCTCTCTGTCAAGGTGTCAAATGGACGACTTAATAAAACAGTATAAGCAGGACTTTCAAAAATATGCACTTGTAGATAGATAGTAAACCCTTCAGCAAAAGTGAATGGCACATTGCATGCTAAACCAACAGATTCATTCACTTGCTGATTGGCACTTTCCATCCTCAGCCTAATGTCTGGATCCCAAGTCAATCCTAGATTGAGAGCCTCTTTTAAAGCCATGCAGACTATTTGAGATCCACTATCTAGAATTGCCTCTGCTCTACCCTTTTGATTGACAACTGGGTTGAGAGATCTTAGAACCTGCAATTCCCTAGCTACATATACCACTACTGGCTTTTCCCCTGTTGGGATATTTTCCAAGTAAGTGGCAACACAATCCTGGTGCACTACTGCACCAGTAGGCAAGCCAGATTGTGTTCCATCTGCAATGAAATAGGTAGCCATAGGTAGATCATTAACATCTACCTTGTCAGGCACTTTCTCCACTGCTGTCAGATGTTGAGCAGCTGTCCTAGGAATATTGGGTTCCTTAGGCCTGGGAGGCTTTGGTACCAACTTTTGTACCATGACCTCCCTTAAACCAGGTGCCACATCCAGAAGTTCTTTGGTGGTTAGTGGCACTGGTACTTCCCACAGCTTCTCAACCATCTTCTCCAACTCCTTCCTAGTTCCCTGAATGGAACCCTTACCAGTGTCCTGCACTGGTACCTCCTGCCTCTCATTCAACGCTGGCACCTTTTCAAAAGGTAAGTCCAACTTTGGTGCCACTTTGGGTGGAATCCTCAAAGTTAGCTTTTCTTTCCAGGAATTTTATGGCTGTCTCTCTGTCAATGTGGGTATTCCTGGTGGAGCTTCCCCCATTTTCTTCATTGAGCTCCTCAAAAATCCTTGGACCCTCCTTGTTGTCCTTCACCAGGACTAGGAGCATGCCTGGTGTTGACTAAGACTGACATGACTTCTGTCAGTCTTTGAAAGCCTTTTTCCAGTTCCCCTAGCCTGTCTGCTTCTCCATGCTGGATGCGCTCCAACATGTCATCCCTAGTATCTCTTACAGCATTGGTGTAAGTAGAGTAGGTTGGGATGTCCTGAACTTCCTCAGCCCAGCCAAAGTATAACCCTACTTGAGAGTCATGTAACTTCATCACCCTATCATGTGGTGATATACTGGATGGCTCTCTGGGTAGAGGAGCTCTGTTGGGCATTCTAGTCCTCCCATCTACTAGGATCACCCATCCCTTTTGTACATCTGATTTCACCTGCTCACACTCTGCTATATGATGACCAGTTCTCCAACAGTAGAAGCAATAGGTGCTTCCCCCAGGGGTAGGCATCATTGCCTGAGCAGGCCGCTCTGTTGGCCCTCCATGGTGGCTTTTGGTAGTTAGGAAGGTATTCCTCATGTCTAGTTGGCTAGTTTGCAGGGCCTGCATAGCATTCTGGATGCTGCCAACCTGTTTCCCAATAGTGACCATGGAGTCCTGCAGATGAGCCATCCTCTCCTCTGCCTCCTCATTCTTCACCACTACTCCACCTATCTCTTTGTTGGTGGTCTCTCCTCTAACCTTCCTGATAGCTGTACCATCCACTAAGGCTGTCACCACTGCTATCACTTCAGACAAGTCATACTTGTTGTCTTTGTGATGATTATGTGCAGGATCCCGGTAATGGCCATGTTCGTGGATGAGTCTCTCCTCCACTAACTCTGCCAGGGTGGGTGTAAAACACCCCATAAACTTATCTACCAATACCCCATTTCCTACAACACTATCCAGCTTTTTGGCTTCAGCCCTGAATTTCCTGATTAAGGAGTGTATCTCAGGGGCATCGCCTCTGCTTAGCCTGGCATGCTCCTTACAGATCTGATCCAGGTTTGCCATACTCCCTGCATCATCCATAGCTTCGGGGTATGATTCCTTAACCTCCCTTATAAAGATGGCCCAAGAATATCTATCCTCAAAACTGTCGAACCCTCTCCACTCCTGCTCAGTTTGTGCATCCACATATTCTAATAACCTCTTCTTCTTTTCTCCATCCTCCACAATGCCTGCATGGTTAAACATAGACTGCTTTCTCTGCAGAAACCTGTGAACCTCAGCAGGCTCACTGCTCCTGAACTTGGGTGCATCTCTACTTTCAGGCAATGGCATTTTGTATTGCATGGGTTGCTCCATAATGCTGGTCAATCTAGTTGACTCAGGCAATGAAGACTTAGGTGTTGGTGGTGTAGGCATGTACTTCTCAGTCCGAAGTTTTCGTTTACGAAGTACAGCATCTGGATCCAGGAGACTAGCAACTGTGCCCTTGGAGGATGCATGAGTTTCTCTTCTCCTGGGAGAAATAATGGTTTTTGCCCTTGGTGTAGTAACCTTAGGCATGCCAGGCCAAGAACCTGGCGGTGTGAAACTAATGTTTCTTTTTGGGTTTTTGGACTCCAAATGGAAGTCTGACAAAGTATTTGGTTGTGCAACAAAAGCCCCCTCGTGGTGGGCTCCAGATGATGCGAAATGTAAGTTTTATTTTATTTTTAAAGTTGTCCAAGTGAAATTGAACAAGACTTAGGTTTTAAAAATAAAACTCCAGTTCACTAGGTTCTGGGAGTTTTAGCTACACGTGTGCACACGTTGTAAAAGTGTTATAATTTTTATTGATTTAATTTGAATGAAACTTAAAGTCACACTCAAAATTGGAAGCAAATAGTATTAATACTGTATCCTGAAGTCAATCTAATCACTTTGGCCTAAGACGTCCACTCTCTGGGAACTCCGAGCCATGGCAAGTTGATTGCTTGCCAGGCCTCCCCAAAATCCTACTCCTTTTATACCTCTTCCCTCTATGCATGGACCAACGTTGTATCTCACATGTTTCTACACCAGTTCATGGGATTGCTGTGCCCAGCCAGTCAGTTATAGCATTACCAAGCCTGGGCACTTGGCTAATCATTTGTCTGAGCCTTAGTGCGTGTGGTCCCTCTCTTTCCCTGGCTAAACCTTCTTCCACCGCTGTCCTGCCCCTTCCTTATTTGTCCTTCTTTGTCCTTCCATCCGAGCTTGTGTTGCCATTGTTCTGTGGCCGCAGTGGGCTGTTTTTGTGGAGGGAGGTCATGGTCAGAAGAGTGCAATGTATTTTTGGAACGGAGTGACAGACTGCTGGGTGTAGTGATGCATGAGGTCAGCCCTGGATCGGATCCTGGAAGTTATGTTGTGATCACGTCCTGCCAAGCACCGCCACCTCTTGGCTACTGCTGCCCCATCAAACTTTGATCATGACTTTCTCACCACACGTTTTACCGCTCCTGTTGGCTGGTGGTTTGCCCTTTCATTGGGTTGGGGTTGGTCCTTTTTGTGAGCTCGTCCCAAGTCTACAGTTTTTGACTTTTTAACGCTTAGTTTTCAGCGTATTGGATTATATATAGACTTTTGTGCTCTTTTTGTCTGCCTCAAGTGAGGCAAACGTATCATTATAGTGAGTTCACTGGGGTTGAGAGGTTGAGAGGTACAGTGTTGTGAAGGTTTGAAGGTATGGAGGTACAGAGGTACATAAGTGGAGGTTGGACGGTAATCAGAAATCTCAGAAGGTTCCATTTTAGGAAAAAGAAGCATAACTGCATGACCCTCCTTCACCTTAGGGTACTTTCCGTTGTCACAAATAACCCCCC
>QGOA01000119.1:0-15194 GCA_003313075.1 Termitomyces sp. MG16
ACTCCGCTACACCATCACATACATAAACAGAAATGATCCTCATATCCTTGTTGTCACGGTACTCGTAGACATACCTGTAAATCCACATGCATTGAACAAAGCATTGCTATATCTCTTGAACAAAAATATCCAGATCCAGATGAAAGTGTAGTATTTCCACAACATCTGCTTAGTAAGTTACAAACCATGGATATTGTAGAAAATTTTTGTTCTGGCACAGAACAGAGATACGTGGAGGAAGCAGGTTGTGCTGTGTGTGGTCTCCTACATCCTGTAGCTGATATGAATCCTCTCAAGAGTATGAAAGGTTATCTAGACATACTCTGCATTCCAGGAGTCACCAAAATAGAATGATTATCTAATATGGATTGTGTTAGAGAGCTGAGAGGACCGGTAATTGATCACTCATATAAACATGTTTGTCAATTGTGCAGACAGCAATTGTTCAATAGGCTCGTTCCAAAAAATGTGCTAGCCAATGGCTTTTGGATTGGCTCTATACCTGATATGTTAAAATGCCTTAATTGGATCGAACAGATATTAGTTCCTAGGGTAAAAAAGTCCTTGTGTTACGCTCATGTTTCAACCTCCGGTCTGAGCAAGATGAAGGCGCATATTGCTTTTGAGTCACCTATTCAGAAGGTATAGCAAGTCTTTCCACCTCCTGTAACTGACCTTAATGACGTGATTGCAATTTTATTTTCTGGTTCTTGCAAGCCATCTGCTAAGAAGTTACAAAGGCTACCTCTGCTTGTAAGCAGACAAAATGTTCAGCGTGTGTTAGAATGGCTCAAACTTAACCATTCTTCATATAGAAGTCTGGATCTGGAAATCTCATACAGCAACTTAGAGGGATATCCTGAAAATGTTCCACCTGTGTCCATTGTTCATTGCCAAAGCGCTGACGAGGCTGGTACAATAGACCTACTGGTACATGAAGATACTAAGGAGTCTGGTGTCAATGCAGGCGATTGTCTCTTTGTTGTCCACAGCCTCACTGGTAATGCTTTATCAGCCAAGACTACAGATAAACTTAAAGGCCTTGCAATGCAATATTAGATGTCTAATGGAAAGGCTTTGCATATTGGTCATTCTATATACCCCAAGAATATATTTGGCAATCTGAATTTGTATCTGCAAATGTTTCCTTGGCTGTTCCCCTATGGTCTAGGTGGCATAGGCAGTAACAAGTGCAATGTATCAGTACACGCTCATAAAGCCAACTTGCTTATATATCATGATAAATGCTTTTAAACAGATACTGGATTCCTGTTCGCTGCTTTCAGCCATGAACAGGTAAAGGCTGCTACTAGTAGAGGCTATCTAGCAACAGAATATGCACACTTTAACGACATATCTGACCATCTTACAACTGTCAATCCAAAAGTGTTTTCTGACCTTTCACAAGGAATAGCAGCTGGAGATATAGTGAAGCCGGTTACAGAGGATGAAAAAACTTGTTTCCATGTAATAGATGACTTGGATGTAATTTCTGGCAGTGTCAAAGGGTCTGCTGTTTCCAAAAAACACATGCGGAATGAGATCTGGTCTCTTGTCATAAGCAAAGATGCTCCTTCTTGGTATATCACCTTATTGCCTGCTGATGTAAAACATCCTATATGTCTTTATTATGTAGATAGCAAGATGTCCTTCATGCCATCTGTGCCCTATACTTCGGACAATGCTTACTGTCTTATATCCAAGAATCCTGTTGCTGGTGCACATTTCTTTCATTTTATGATAAATGCATTCATAATCCACATATTAGGAACCAACTCAAATAACTCAGAATTGTATGAGCATACTTTGGCATACTACGGTATCATGGAGCAACAAGGTAGTCTTACCCTCTGTTTACACATGCTTTTGTGGATTCAAGGAGGGTTAACTCTGGATAAAGTCAGGAAAAAAATCATAGACCCATCATCAGGGTTTCAAAAGGCTATCGTAGAATATCTAGAATCAGTACATCGAGGCAATTTCTTGACTGGAGTACTGGAAGACATCAAAAAGCATATATCATTAAATAAAGCTGTACCGGGATATATGGATTCCACTAGATCGCTTCCAGAACAGCTATCCATTCCTTGCAAAGAAGAATGCTCATCGTGCGCAGTGTGTGATAATGCAGCAGAATGGTTGGATCACTTTTGTCATATAGTAGATGATCTGCTGTCCTGATCAAACATACATACATGTACTTCCACTAAGGACAAAAATGACATACAGAAAAAAAATAAGGAACATAAAGGATGTCTTGATAACCCATGAAGTAAATGTAGAGCAAGATTCCCTCATCCATTGTATATGCACACAGAAGTTGATCCGACTACTGGTGCTTTGAATATGCAGAAGACAAAACCATGGCTTAATACGTTTACAAGTCCTCTTACTTACCTGTTTCAATGCAATACTGATGTAACAAGCCTTCACTCTGAGACGGCCATCAAGACTGTTTTGTTGTACGTCACTAAATATGTTACAAAGCCCACCCTCAAAACATGCACTGCATTTGAGGCGGTTGCTTTGATATTCATTAAACATGCAGATATACTGAATGGTCCACTTAATCATCAAGAGAAAGCCTGCATGCTAATGACCAAGATAGCTAATGTTCTTAGCGCTAAAACAGAAATGGGATCACCAATGGTTTGCATGTATCTATTAGGCAATCCTGATCATTATACTGACTATAACTTCTCAAATTTGTATTGGCCTACTTTTGTTTGAGAAGCCAGATGTCCTTGGGTAGATGATGCTGCTGACCAGTTATGTGATAAGTTTTCCGATAAGTTGGCAATAATTAAGAAACAAGGATGCATGATAGGGCTATTGCCCATATTTGATTATATTTTCAGAGGACCAGAGTTGGACCAAATGACTTTGTACAAGTGGTCATCGAGATGTAAGAAAGTCAAGTTAACCAACAGAACATGTAATATATTAGTTGATGATGACAACATATTACTTGGTATAACAAAAAATATGCAGAGTTCGGTAGTTATTAAATTTTCAACTAGTCATTCACTTTCCAATACTCATGGTACTTATGTGTATCCTCTCTTATGTAAACATGTTCCTAATTTAGTAGGTGGAAATTTACTTAGGAAGGATCAAGAGGATAGAGAGTACTATTGTGTGACCATGTTAACGCTGTTTAAACCTTGGTGTACAGACTCACATTGCTCCAGAACATGAACATACAATATAAGTGCTTAGATGCGGCCAACAATTTTTATGCTCAGCTGAAGAGCAGAGGTGTATATCTTCCTAATTCAATGACAAACTATCTGACATGATGCAGCAGGACAAAACTGAAAACTTCGAGGACATGGACAATGTTATTGCAGGGGTTGATGAAGAAGCATCTGCTGTATTTAGCAAGAAAGAATTAAAACATTGATCTGATATGCTGCAAATGTCAGCAACTATGGCAAATCTAAGGTGGAGGGATCTCATAATAGACCAGGTGTTTCCTCAAATTGACGTTGTCAAACCTATAAATGAAGAACGTAACTCGTCTTACTGGAAATCTGTTGTTACAGCAAAGCAGGATGAAGTGCTGAAGAGCCAACATTCCAGCATACCTGCATGCAGTGGTAAGTTACCAGGCAGCGTACCAGAACTACCAGGCCATGTTGACATAGTGGATTGGATATATCTTCAGAAAATATATGTAGACGATAAATGGGAACCTACTATTGCTATTATATCTTCAGACTACGGGCTGAACAAAGACCAGCTGAGAGTGTTCTACATTGTGGCTAATCATGCAACGTCGTATATGCCTGAGCAACTTAAATTGTATATGGGAGGAATGGGGGGCACCAGAAAAACCCAGGTGCTCTGAGCCCTCATCAAGTATTTTGAATCTAGAGGAGAGGTATATCGTCTGGCTGTGGTTGCATCTACTGGCACTGCTGCATCACTTATAGATGGCTCAACATATCATTCAATGTTTGGCATTAACAACAACATGGTTGGTGTATCAAAGAAACAACTTGCTCAAATTAAAACTTGTCTACTAGGCGTCGATTACGTGTTTTTTGATGAAGTATCTATGTTATCGTGTTGAAACTTGTACAAGATTTCCGCAAGACTGGCTCAGCTGTCTGGTAGACTAGATATCCCTTTTGGTAGTATGAACATGGTATTTGCAGGTGATTTTGCTCAGTTACTCCCTGTTGCTGGGCATGAAGGATCGGTGGTATATAGTAGAACTGTAGGTTTAAATACCAAAACATTGAAGGATCAGGAGTCTGCCATAGATAAGGCTGTATGGCATCAGGTAATGACCATTGTCATATTGCATAAAAATATGAGGCAAAAAACTCAGTCTATGGAGGACGTGGCTTTGTGTACCGCTCTTAAAAACATGACGTATAGAGCATGCACTAAAGAAGATGTGAAGTTTCTCAGGAGCAGACCATTGGCCATCTCTAATAGTTGCCCATCTATATTTGACAAACAGTTCAGAAACGTATCTATAATTACTGCACAAAATGTGGACAAAGATGCTATTAACATTATAGGAAGTACTCGATTTGCAAGCAAGACCTGTCAGGAACTAGTGCATTTCTACAGCAAAGATAGTCTGTCTTCCAGAAATGGCAATGAAACAAAAAACTATTCATCTAACTATACACGCTCTAAAGAAACCACAAGATTTCCTCCAACTATAGAGCATGTGTTGATACAATGCTGTACCAGCATTCAGGAACACAACATGCACCAGAAGTCAAAATAAACATTTAACCATAAGGCTGAAAACTGTAAGCCTCCTGATAGCAGTCTCAACAAATTATGTCTTCAAAAACACCCCAATAAATACACAGACAGTACAGAACAAAGGGCAGAGGCCAGCTCAAGCTATCAACTCAACAATAGTCCAACCACTGTTATGGGAAGGGAAAGCATGGGAGCTGGCAGAAGTGACAAAATGGGATCAAATTGTGATGATCAAGATCAAGATCTGATCTGACAATGCCCAATTTGATATGACTGAAAGGAGAAAGGGAAAGAAGCATGGAGGAATGTCAAAAGAGATGAATGGAATGGTGGCACATGCATTGAATGGAGGAAGGAAGGGATGAATGGAATGGTGGCACTGAAACTTGCATTAAATGGAGGAAGAAAGAGATGAATGGAATGGTGGCACTGAAACATGCATCACCAAAATGGAAAATGGAACAACAAATTAGGTTAGGAATGCTGGGAGGTCAAAAGCAAAAAGTCATGTGATCTGGTGGTTTGTGCACTGGAAAATTAGTATAAATAGTCCAAGTAGAGTAGAGAATAAGCAGGCAATTGATAGGCAAAGGCTTGGTGATTCCCAGGGAGTGAATTGCTTAGGCTGGAGTTTGTTGAGAAACCTCCATTTTCTGGAATATTATTATTCTCATTCAACATTATAATACCTCAAAGTCTCCACTTTCTGCAAGATTATTGAAAGCAGTCAACATTATAAGCGCTCAAAACCTCTGTTTTTTGCAAAATTATTAAAAGCATTTAAAACAATAATTATCTCTTTGGTCGTCAAAGTCAGTGTAGATTGAAGGTCATATTCTACACTAGCAAGCCCCAGAACTATCAGTAATACTTACACCAAGTACTACAGCGTGTTGTTGTATATAGGTTTGCCTGTTATAATCAAGAATAATGCGGCTACAGAATTATGCATCACCAATGGACGGAAAAGTTTTGTGTATGGTTGGAAAAGTTGCATCGGATCGGCCAGACAGATTGTGCTAGATACATTATTTGTACTACTTAATAATCCTCCACAAAGAGTAAAAATTGATGGACTTCCCAAAAATGTGGTTCTGATTGTACCTACAAGTGTGCATCTTAAATGTTGAATTTCTAGCAACAACAGCATATCTCTGTCTTGATTACAGGTAGAGGTATTGGTACCCTATGCAATGACAGATTATGTAAGTCAAGGAAAGACTAGACCTTACAATCCGGTAGACTTGACCAAGTGTCAATCACATCAAGCCTACTACACTGCACTATCTCACAGCACTACAGCTGCAGGGACACTCATCATTCAAGGATTTAATGCAAACAAAATACAAGGCAAAGCAAGTGGGGCATTGTGCAGGGAATTTCATGATTTGAAACTGCTCGATGAAATAACCAAAGTCAGATATATGAACCAGCTTCCCAAAGGTTTTGTTGATTCACCTAGACAAGCCAATCTAATCTATTCATTTAGACAATGCAAACAAAAAGGTTACATGCCACCTAACCTTCCATATGGCCTTATGGTAGAGTGACAAGGACCCTTACGATGATGCATCATTCCTGGATATCAAATGGCAGTTTGCTAGTAAAGATAAACCTATTAAGCTACTGCAGTCCCCTAAAAGCAGATTTATTCCAGCTAAGAGAACTTAGCCCATAGTGCATACTCAACCAATACCCAGCAAAACAAACCAAACCCATGACAATGGTTTGCCCAATTTGAAAAATTCAAAGCATATTATAAATGGTGAATAGGAATTAAATGTGGACAGATGTGGAGAACTGCTTGGAACTAAGTGGAATGCCCACATAGAGACATCACAATGGTACATGTCATATGTTGTATAGGAGCTCGCTTTGTACTATACTATATGTGTCTAGCAGAGTCTGCTACACTGAAGCGGAGCGGTCCCCACAGTGCTGTAGAATACAGAGCCATGCTGTATGACACAGTCTAGTAGATTGATAAAAGGTGGGCACACACATGTGCATGCAGGCCTGGCGGATGCCAGCAGACACTAGCAGACATTAATGTGCATTAGCAGCCACCGGCAGGCATCAGCCCATGAGTGAAAACCTCCTCCATTGGCAGACATCATGGCATGAATAAACCCTTCTCAAGGTTCCCCACTTCCCTCCCCTCTCTCTTCCTCCCCACAATAACTTGAGGCTGCATGCCTCCCCTTCCCTTCTGTCCCTATCCCCGATGCCAGCATATGTCTACAAAAGGGCCCTGCAGACCTATGCAGGCCTAAGCAAGCCACCAGCAGATATTTACACAGACGTATATCAACAGACTCAAACTTACATGGACTCATGTAGACTTGCACAGGGCACCAGCAGACATCTACAGAGGTCTACGCAGGTCCATAGGGTCTGGTTGGACCAAGGAAAAAGGTAACTTTGTCTTGCCTGCTGTATTCCTGTGGGAGAGAATCGAACCTCCAGCCTTGGAAAAGCCTTCAGCAATGGAACACATATTTAACTGTTGCACCACAGGTCTGTTACTAATAGATAGATTCAAAGGTTGGATAACACAATAAACAGATGCCCACCTATGTTTCTGCAGGTTCCCATATAGATTTTTTGAGGTGGAAGGGGGGTGGCATACCTCCTAAAAGAGTTTTTATGGCTTGAAAGGGGCATTGGCATCAGCAGCCATTAGCTGGCCATTAGCTGGCCATTAGCTGGCATCTGTCAGAGTTCATTGGCAGCCGTTGTGACCTGCTGGCATTTGTTGGCATCTGTTGTACATCCATCGGCATCCGCTAGATATCTGCTAGTATCCATCAGTATCCACAGAAATCTGTTGGCAGCCCTCAGCATCGTTTAGCATCAGGGCGGGAGAGAAGAAAATGGGGTGCATGGGCATCCGCTGCATGGGGTGGCGTCTTAGAGAGCATGGAGGGTGGCAGAAGAGGGATGGGGGTGGGGAGAAAAAGGAGGAAGAGGGAAGAGGAGGAGTGTGGGTGTCCGCTGGTACACCAGTTGACGTCAGATCAGAGGAGAGGAGGGAAGCGGAGTGCATGTGGTGGATGAGGATGGCATGTGAGGTAGTGTGGGGATGGGAGTGGGGAGAAAGAGGGGGAAGGGGAAAGGGGAGGAGCATGGGTGTCCACTGGTATGCCAGCGGACATAGCAGACATTGGATGTCAGGTCAGGGAGGAAGAGGGAAGCGGGGTGCATGTGGTGGATGGGGGTGGCATGTGAGGTAGTGTGGGGAGTGGAGAGGATGGCACTGGGAAGAAAGAGGGAGAAGGGTGGAAGATAGTGTGTGAGTGTCCACTGTCCGCTAGCATGCCAGCAGATGTCAGTGGTGCAACCAGTCCCAGTAGTTCAGTGGAATATTTGTTTATTGATATTCAATATTGTGTACAGTGGTAGGTTCTACTTCCCCTACTCCACCTTAACAGGGACTAATGGTGTGTTTTTATACAAGTTCATTTTTGCTCTATATGTACATCGTACTGATTTGTAGTAAGTGCCTGTGGTAGTTGAGCTGACCAAAACTCTAGAAATTACTGAAGCAGGATAGGATAGAGGAGTTGGCGCATGAGATCATTCCAGTATACATGACAAGTAACAATACACCAGGGCTGGCTACCTTTTTTACAAAAACTAGCACAAAAGTAGCCAGCCACAGTGTATTATCAACTTGTCATGAGCACTGGAATAAACACACATGCAAACTCGTCCATCTTATGCCACTGCAGAAATCTCTGGAGTTTTCAATAAATCAAATTCATGATGCTAGCGGACGTCAGCGGCCTGCTGCTATTATATAATGTGAACTAGCAGGAGTCAAACTCACCTCTTGTGCACAATATGAAATATCAATTTATGAATATTCCATTGTACCACAGGCACTTACTACAAGTCAGGACAGTGTTTATATAGTGCACAAATGGACACATACAGAATTTGAATGGATACAGATTTTACTGCAACTAGTGCATCTGTATTGAATTGACAATATTAGACTGATATTTATTTACACCATAGAAGTATACAGGAAAGAGGAAAACCATGGGGTGTAGCAGAATATTAGACTGATATTGATTTACACCATAGCATTATACACGAAGCGTCTGTGGTGTAGTGGAATATTTCCAATTGGTATTCCTTGTATCTTGCAATAAGTGGGTTCAACTCTCTTTAGTGCATTGACATCAAACTGTCAAGAATTTTTGACCACACACAGAATATTAGACTGATGTTTATTTACATCATAGCAGTGTACAGTAAGCATTGGTGATCTAGTGGAATATTATCCATTGGTCTTTATTATATCTTGCAGTAGGTGGTTTCAATTCCTACTAGTGAATTTATGTCAAACT
This sequence comes from Termitomyces sp. MG16, assembly GCA_003313075.1. Classification (NCBI taxonomy): domain Eukaryota; kingdom Fungi; phylum Basidiomycota; class Agaricomycetes; order Agaricales; family Lyophyllaceae; genus Termitomyces; species Termitomyces sp. MG16. The sequence goes on from QGOA01000119.1 coordinate 9,084, forward strand.
GTTTAGAATTTTTAACCTGCTTAGTTAATTGTTATTTACTACACAGTATGATAAACAAAGTAAGGTCCTAATTTAAACAGGGTGACATGATATCTATTTAGACTATAGCAGTGTACAGTAGGCATTGATGATCTAGTAGAATATTATCCATTGATGTTCATTGTGTGTTGCAGTAGGTGGGTTTGACTCCTGCTTAGTGCAATAAACATTAAGACGTTTGCAATTTTTGACCTGCTTAGCTAATTGTTATTTACTAAACTGTAAGATAAACAAAGTAAGGTTTTGTCAAGCAATAAATCAAACTTCTTTTGTAATTTAAACAGGGTCACATGATATCTATTTTCAGAACTTGCTTTGTGTAAAGTTCTTGTCCGTTTCTTTAATCCTCCATCCGCCATGTCTAACAAAGAACTCCACCAACAAGTTGTTGATATAGATGTTCGAATATTATACCTTGCTCTCAGAGGAGACCTGCATCAACTCAAACACAGCAGAAGAACCTGATAAGATACAAGCACTCCTGCCTAATAGACATGCACTAATAGTCATTCTGTAGATTGACATGTAGTTCATGGTTAGGGATGTCAAGGATGACAAGAAACTCCTCCTTGATGCCAGAAGAAGTTTTATCAATGAAGTTATTCTGCTACTCCAGAGCAAGCTTTCTGACAAGAATATGACCAGATGGTTGAAGGACACTGCAAAGAAATGGACCCAGAGGAGCAGAAGAGGCAAAGAACAACCTGATCTGTCAACCGAGGCCAGTCAATCAATGGCACCAGCACGAGAAGACTGAATAGGTCATAGGCCAGCAGCAGGAGATTTGTCTGGTCCATCACCAATTTTGAAGAAGAGAAAATGACTGAGTCCTCTAGCAGCAGGAGATTTGTCTGGTCCATCACCAAATCTCAAAAAGCCAAAACGGGTGATCTATATTGGTCAATGTCCTCCTAGTACCTATTGTTGACAGAAGGAGCAGGAGGATGAGGATGAGGACGAGGATGAAGAGGAAGAGAAAGAGAAAGAACAAGAGGATAGAATACTGAAGGGATGCTGTTGGGCAGGTATCTGAGGATAGCACCTCGTCGCAAGGGTCAGCACACCAACCCCCCTTGCCAATATTGCACAAGTAAGCGGCTACAGTGTGTCAGGACAAAGGGCAGCACTGCATGCAATCCCTGCTGGCTCATTTGCAAACAAACATGCAGCCTGACAATTGTCAAGAAAACCATCAAGCCCAGCAACAAGGGAAAGGGAAAAAAACCACTGAGAAAGAAGTCAGTGACGATTATTGAGAGTGATGATGATATGAAACTCTTTTCCTGCTCAAATAGCTAACCAATAGTTAGCAGATGAACCAGCCAGTCCAATTGCAGGACCATCAAAACTGTCTGTCTGTCCATCTCAACTATCGACCTCCAACTGCTCAGTAGATCCTCTTCCAGTCAAAGGAAAGGGCAAGGAGTGGGCAATGGAGTCTAGTCACAGTAAGGACATTGTGGCTAGTGTAATGGCAGGGATGGAGAGCTGTTTGGACAGGATGGAGAATGGATTCCAGAAAGCATTGTGGAATGGTGGGGAGCAGATGTGGGATGGGTTTGTCACAGCTGAGGAGAGCTGGTTACCATGTATTGAAGACTTCTTCTGTCGCTACCAGACTCAGGTTGACATGCTCAGTGGCTGCATGGAAACCCTGCAAACCAATGTTTCTCATGCGGGTGAGACACTTACATCCCACAATGGACGGATCTGTGAGACAGAGGAGCAGATCTGCTATATTTGAGATATGGTTGACACTTTGCAGAGTCGACTTCACATCTCCACCCATCCCTCTAGTCCATCAGCTCAGGATGATGTGGCAGTGCATCCAACAGGGCACAGTGGACTTGGAGCCATTGTTGAAGAGGAAGAAACCACTCCTGACCCCACTGCTGACATATCTATTCCTACTGGTGACACCTCTGCCCTTGCCACTGACCAATCCCATCATACTGCTGACTTATCTACTCTCACCATTGCTCCATTCTTGCTTCAACAAACATCCTCAGGGACATCTCCTGCACGAACATCTCTATCACCCCCTCAACCATCTTCTGTCCCTCCGTCAGTCCCTGCCAAGGACCCTCTCCCTAGCTCAAGGGGGCGGGCTCGCAGCAACTCCCAAAGTAGTCAGCCACCAATGCAACAGATCCAATTATCCAGTCAGCTTACTGAGAGACGGAAGGCAACAGAAGACAAGTGAAGATGGACGGTTTAAAATGGACGGTTTCTTATTGTACAATTTTTTTTTCATTATGATAGACATTGCTACATTTTTGTAACACTATAGTTTACAAAAATGTAATGTAACATTTCTTCCTTCCCCACATCAATGACAGCGGACTGGTCAAATGACCTTAGTGCAGCTGCTACTCCTTTTTGCTAGTGTAGACATATCAATGTATCAAGCTGCATTTTCCTATAGCATTTGTGCTTGAGACTTGTGGGGTCACTTGGAATTTGTTGACAATTGGTTAGGCAATGCCTTGCACTTCTTTTGCTTTTGTAATGCCGGCCTTCCCTCGCCTTCAAATTGGTCATTGTCCTCATCTTGAAGAATGTCGAGCACCTTTCTTAACACTCTATATCTAAAGGAACCATCACTAGAGCCATTAATTGGAGGGTCTGGATGGCTCCATCCTCTTTGTTGTAAGAGGTGGATGGTAGTGGTATCTACCACTGCTATATCATCACCACATTCATCATGAACAGATTCGTCGAGAGCGGACTCGTCATGAGCAGAAGCTGATATATTTAGTTGGGATTCATTGTGAACCGTGGATCTGTTGTGGTGCTGAGGCTGGGGAGTATGTGGTGAGTACAAGACAGGGGGTTCCTCCTGTAAGTCAGGCAGTGGTGTGTGTGGTACACCAGGTAACAGGGGAAGTGTAGGCCCCAGTTGCCACTCTAAGTTGGCTGCAGATCCGGTGACTAAAGCAGATCTGCCATCAGCGGCTCCATCATTAGCAATGGTCCTACTGTTGCCATCGACTGCCGCTAATGGTGTTGGCCTCTGTTTCCGATTTTTCCCTCCATTTTTGTGTGTAGCCTTACGTGCTGCTGCTGCTGCCGCATTTTTTTTCAGCTTGGGTGCCATACTCAGGAGCTACTAGCTGCTTGTGACGGTTGAGATAAACCATCTAGCAGAAGGTGTCACCAGATCCATACTGTCCTTGATGGTCTCTCCAGAAGTTCAGCAGATGTAATAGCTCAGGCCGACCAAGATTATGGGGATCTTGAAATATCAGACCCTCTGGAAGATACCTTGAATGTATGAATTGCTGATCATTGGTCCTCACTGCCTTGTAAGGAGCAGATTCATACCGGTAACCAGATGCAATTTCTAACAGAGTGATCAGATAATAAGCAAAGGTGGAAAAAACTAGGATTCACTGTAATGAGTATTTAGATAGTCCTGGACAAGCATTTCCAGTTCTGCCCAAGTTTGAAATATATTTGGTCCTGGATCTGCTGGTAATATTGGAAATCCATCCCTATCCAGATCAAGGATGAGGTCATGGTGTGTTTATGCTGGTAATAAGGGTGCCAGCAATTCTTGATAAACTGAACAACCTTCTATTCAAGCAAATGATGTCTAGTTCTTTGCAATGAGTTGCTGTACCTACTTTGATTCTCTTTGCCCACTCTTTCCTTGTCTTTGGCTCTGTCCCCTTAATGGCCTAGTAGTTGAAGATATCCATTAGGATTTTATCCTTCAAGATAGCAGTCCAAGCTTGAGGAGTAGTTGAGGAGCGATAGAGTTCCTTGTATAGTTCAAAGATACATCTTTCTTCTGCTATAAATATTGGTTCCACTTGTCTTTTCTTTGGTGAAAATATTGGTTCAGGTGGTTGCAGGAGGGCAGACATGTTTGTAGACAATATAGTTTTCTGCAACCACACAGTTCTCAACCAAAGGATCACATGATAAAATATAGATTTTCCATTCAGTGTCTGTTGATGACAAACGGATTCTGTTTGTCTTCGACAGATAGGGTCTGCTGTCCGCTGGTATCTGGCCCATCCAAATTGGGGCATATTGCCAATATCAATGAGCGGTCTCATTAGATCTCCAGTACAATGGCTAGGTCCTGGCCATAGATATTTTGATCATGAACCTGAACTCTCTGAAGAAATGCAAGCGACCAAAAACAACAGTCATCAGACAAAGTGACTTAATCCCGTTTGCTGAGGAAAGGACACAACTCACTCAGAACACACAAGGGTTGCCAGTCCTCATAACACAACGGCTACCACTGGGTCCTGTTTCCATTGTAACTGGTGCACCACCTGTGGCATTTGCAGATGATGATAACTTTGCACACTTGGACAATAATCCAATGGTAGATGATGTAGATGATACAATGCCTGTATCTATAAGGCATGTAAAGGTGATTTGAATATATGCTATTATTAAGAGCAAATTATTCAAGTTCATACATAGACACAGGCAGATTATCTTAATAACTTCATCAACCATGTTCCACAGTTGCTCAATGGATTGCTTGGTCATGAATTAATAGATGACGTTACTAATTGCCTTGCTTGTCCTGACTATTACCTCGCATGATGGCGATGCTGTGATTGCATTGGGTCAAGAATATTTTGTTATAAATGTTTCTGCTGCACGCACAACTCCAACCTGTTTCACCAACCTGAAGTATGGAATGGTAGTATTTCCAACCAATGAATATGTTGAATACTAGAGGGTATTTCTATATCCAACACAATTCATTGCATGCAAACTGTCATCAAGGAAAGGTCAGGGTCAGGGCTTTTGATGACCACAAGCAGAAAAAGGACATTCAGGAGCAAGAGTTTCTACAACTCGAATATCTACTGGATGTTGAACTTCCATCAGCAGATAGTGACCTGATATCTAGCAGCACATCCATCCATGACTTCAGATTTCCTGAGCAGACTTCAGGATGCCAGCCTTGATCAAATCATAGAAGAGGAAGAGCAATAGGAACCAGAGAATAATGTGCTAATAGAAGATATTTCAGAAGATCGGCCAGCTACAAACAGGTTCTGTATGGACAGATATGATTGCTTTGGGAATCCAATATAACAGATTGTTCACACAACTAGAGTACACTACATCACTGTCATTTCATGTAAGTGTTCTGGGATGGATGTCTTGATAGAGGATACCATCTGCTCACAGCTGGTCTCCAGTACATTTGATTGGACACAAACATATTTTACAATGGCTATGCTGGACAACTTCCATCTGACAAATCTAGAGTGCAAAGCATCCGCCTACCAGTACTAGCAGAAAATTGCAAGAATAACTTCCCCAATTGCATCTTCTGGTGAGGTGGATAATCTTTACCACGAGCTATGACAAATTTCTCATTTATGGCGGTGGCTGAAGAAGTTGAAGTGGGCAGGCTTCAGCTATAATGAATCAAGGCACTCCATGGCGCCGGACCATGGTGAACTTGCAATATTCTGTCCAACTTGTCCCCAACCAGGAGTCAATTTTCCATCCAACTGGGAAGAAGATCCTGTCTGGTGGAAGTTCAATCGTTCTTTAATGATAGATGGCAACTTCAAGGCAGATCATGTCTGACATTCTAATCCTGCTCATGATGTATGGCATTTAGAAGGCGGTGGGTGATATGATGGCCAGGAGGGATGAGCTCACCCATTATCTCAAGTGTGCAAAGAAACAGCCAACAGTGAGTGACATTCTTTAACTCTACCTGTCTGCTGTTTGCTCATCAATTCAATCCTGTCTATTAGCCATCTGCTGGATCTCTGTCTGTCCAGGGAGCCGCTTGTGAAAACACATTCAAAGCTATTGAAAAGGCCCTGATGATGAACAAGTCATGCGACATTACTGGTATTGTTGCAATGGCATATACACAGCATGGCTGCTTTGCTCCTAATAAAGACTGAATGGCAGCAGACAGTGGAAACCACTCAAAGAATGTTGCAGCAATGGATATTCATTCCTTCTGGATTCAACTTGCCCTTGACATTGAGGAGCAGCAGTAAGGTGTCTATATAGAATGGGACAACCGTTTCGTGGGAACTATCTGATTAGTAAGGCTGACCAAGGCTGACC
>QGOA01000122.1:0-32131 GCA_003313075.1 Termitomyces sp. MG16
TACGCTTACCACCACCGCTTCAGCGATTAACGTCGCACTAACAGAGCCTATAGTGGTAGACATGCCTGCAGTCAAGGGGCCTATAACCCCACAGAAGACGGAATCGGCGCCTCCCCCTCCCGCGATTAACGTCGCACTGGAGGAGGAGGCAATGGTGACTGAGACGGGCGCTGTCGCGGGAGCATCGTCATCCGGGTCCTAGACCCTTGTATACATTATTGTGTATGTACCTCTGAGTGTTTAACTCGAGCCATTTCAGCTGATACGCACTCTAGAGTCGCGTGTAGATACAGCGGACCCAGAGGAGGGGTCATCTTTTTTTTTGTTTTCTATATTTTTGTTATACATACCATTGGCTATCTACTGCTGGCGCCCCCTCCGCCCGTGTCTGATAAGGACTGCTTTCTATTGTGTCCGGCCAACACATCTCCATTGCGCATGAGTGCTAATGCCTTGCAGCCACGCCATACGCGTGCATTCATCCGTTGTTGCACTACCGTGCATTGTTCATCTCTGCTGCACTACCGTGCATCTTTCATCTCGCTCCACCTCCCTTTCTCAAAACCAAGTATTCGGTCTCATTGGGGGGTATATAACGGAGTCATCCGTATTTTCATCAGCGTCAACGACGCTATAATCAATTAGTAGAGTATTACGTAAGACAACATCTTGTTTTCACTCTAAGTACTAGTCAATCCGATACTGCAGTCTGATTTAGCACTTGTGTGATACACACAAGATAGTTCTAACCCGTAACTCTAGTTACAATGTTGGAATGTATCCTGCTTGACCTTTTAATGGATAAAGCATGTTGATGGGCTGCATGAGAACCCTCTGCTCCCAAGTCTGCCTTTGTGATATCCAATGGAAAGCTTTGATTACCTAATACTTCCTTTGACACCACAAAAGTAGGCAAACTTTCCTTTGATGAGTGGGTGGGCACATTTGCCAACCTAGTTGCTGCCATGCATAAATACCTTAGAGCAGATGGAGATGCTGGAGCAGGTGGCCCAATAGCATTAGAAATTGCAAATTCCTTCAAAGGCCATTTTAACTATCTTAAGAATCTTTTGGATACCAAGGTGCAATCTGATGTGGTTTTTGATTATGAATGTCAACTCTGGTCTCTTTTTGTACTCGACTCTAATACCTTGATGTTTCAACTGGTAAACAAATGCAGAAATTACAAGGTCACACTCATAGCATCTTATCTGTTGCATTTTCACCTGATGGAACTCAAATTGTATCTGGATCTTATGATAAATCTATATGAGTATGGAATGTTTCAACTGGAAAAAAAATACAGCAGTTAAAAGGTCATACTGATCAAGTCACATCTGTTTCATTTTCACCTGATGAAACTCAAATTGTGTCTGGATCTAGTGACAAATCTATACAAATGTGGGATGTTTCAACTAGTAAACAATTACAGCAATTGCAAGGACACATTAGTAGAGTCACATCTGTTGCATTTTCACCTAATGGAACTCAAATTGCATCTGGATCATTTGATCAATCTATACAAGTATGGAATGTTTCAGCTAACAAAGGAATGCAGCAATTACAAGGCCTTACTGATGAAGTAACATCTGTTGCATTTTCACCTAATGGAACTCAAATTGCATCTGGATCATTTGATCAATCTATATGGAATGTTTCAGCTAACAAAGGAATGCAGCAATTACAAGGCCTTACTGATGAAGTAACATCTGTTGCATTTTCACCTGATGGAACTCAAATTGTATTTGGATCTTTTGACAAAGTTATACAAGTATGGAATATCTCAATTCGTAAACAAATACAAAAATTTCAAGGCCATATCAATTCAATTACATCTGTTGCATTTTCACCTGATGGAAGGCAAATTGTGTCTGGATCTAGTGATAAATCTATATGAGTATGGAATGTTTCAACTGGCAAACAAATGCAGCAATTACAAGGCCATACTAGTAGAGTCACATCTGTTGCATTTTCATCTCATGGAACCCAAATTGCATCTGGATCTTGTAAGGGGAATGCTTGACGTCTGCGGAACTCCTTCCACAGAGCCAACAGTGCGAGTGATGAGCGAGAGTCGAGTGAGCATGAGGGCGGGCAAGAGTCAGGCAGGGGACAAGCAAGGCTAACAGAGAGTTGGACGTCACTAGAGAAGCTTACAGTCGGTTCAGTGGATAGGCCAGAAAAACACTGCTATTGTTCAGCCTGGGGATATTCTATCTATAGGCTGCCTATATATACTATATTGGTGGCTGTGTTATTACTAATACTGTTTACTAATTGGGCCTGGTATGTAATGGAGTATGACTAACAATAATCGATGCTGAGTAAGGTCCATGCATATGACTCATCAAGGCTGACTACTAAGAGACGGAAGGAGAAAGGGTGGGCCGAGCGGCCGATCAGATCTGCTAGGAGTAGGCATATCATTGGACTAAGCTCGGAATAGGGTTGGACACGGTCCGGAAACCGGTCCTCTGACAACAGCCTTACATCCTGCAACAAAGGGACCTCCCACATTTATATGCATGTCTGCTCCCTTTGTGGAGCATCTGCTTATGGAGTGCAGGCTTGTTTAGCTTGACCAGATTTTTCCACTGTCTACTCCCTTGCATATGGACAAGTGGAAAACCTCTTTATGTAATTCTAGGGCATTGGACAAATTTGCAGAGGTTCTGGAAGGTCTTTGCAATGGTTTTAGCATTGATTTGGATTTTTTTAATCTGCATCAAACTTTTATTCCATTGAATTACTATAAGATTCAAGAAGCTCATAACTTTATTGAAGAAAAATATTCAAAGGAGATTGAACTCAGCCAGGTATCACCTGGATTTATTTTTGCACATGCAGAACTATTATTTGGTCCCATCCAAACAGCTCCTCTGACCATTATCTTAAGCATGGGAAGTAAACTTTGCATTATTCTGGGCCTCTCTTATTTTTGAAGGAATCTGCATAATGCTTCTATAAATTCCATGATAGATTCTTCATTGTTCTAATGTGAATGGAGTACATTTGCAGACTGTTGGCTATTAGTAGCAGATGCCTCTTCTGGAATGGAAGTAGCTATGTTTGATGTTGAATCTGCTTTCAGAATCATATCAACTCATCTCATTGACTGATTATTCCTTGCTATTTCCATAAACAGTCTGATTCATTTTGATTTCTGTCTCAATTTTGGTGCTGCTTATGCATCTGAAATATTTAGCAATGTTGTGGATGCTATTGTATAACTGTACATCCACCAAAAAGCTAATGATGTCTCAAAATAAGTAGATGACTTCATATTCTTTTGATATCCACCTAAGTAGATGACTTCATATTCTTTTGATATCCACCTCTGGCATTTTCTCTACATCTTTTTCATACAACAAATTCCTTACTTGGACTACTGTAGAATATTTGAGTCGGCCATGGGCCCCTGATAAACATTCTTGATTTGCAAATCATCTCACCCACATTGGATTTAAATGGTCTTTTGTTGACAAAACAGTTTTGCTCCCAACAAAAAAAAGAGATAAATATTTGGCAAAGCTTGAAGAATGGTCTTTGAATGTAGCCATAACCTTGAGGACTACTGAATTCCTTATAAGTACTCTTGATTACATCTGTCTTATTGTTCCTCATAGACAATCTCATCTTCTTACATTGTATGCATTTTGTACATCCTTTCCTCCTGAATTCAGCTGTTTTCTTAAACACCAACTGGGCAAGTCTGTGCTCGAGAACATTTGCTGGTGGAAGAAAATTTTACTTCAGGAAGAGTGCAGTGTGAAAATCTTTAAACCACCTGCCCCATTGCATACTCAACTCTATGTTGATGCATCAACATCTTAAGGAATAGGTCTTGTATTAGACAACAGGTGGCTCACAGATTGGCACATTAATGGTAGAAATATAGATTGAGCAGAAATGGTGGTGGTTGATCTTGCAGTTCAAACCTTAATCAAAGCTGGATTCATTGATTGTCATATCATTCTTCAATCAGACATTTGGTTGTGGTTAGCACTCTTTCTGCAGGTTACTCTTGGAGTGCTCAGCAAAACTTCATTCTCTATCACATTGTGGACTGTTTCCAGACACATCAATTCATAGGACATTGTATTGTAGGAATGAATTAAGTTTTTTTAAGTCAATATTGGTGAAGTTGTTATTATTGATGCAAAATGTTATGCAATCACAAGTGCAAAATAGCATGTTACAGGAAAGAGGCACAGAGAGAATGTAACATGAATTTTAAATTTTGATATGCACATGACTAGAGTTGGTTGATAGACAACTGCTACCTTCACACATACAGTGGCTCAAAAAACTGTCCCAATGTTTCATATTTTTTGAAAGATGACATTGGCATAAAGGATGGGAAGTACTTAAAACCCTGATTAAATCATGTAGAATACTATGGCATCGTAGCTACAAAATAAACCTAACTCTATGTAATTGAGATGAGATCAAAACTGATGGAGCAATAGCCATTTCAAAATATTCACTCATTGGGACAGTTTTTTGAACATCTCTAATCTTAGTATCTAGTACTTTGTATGTCCTCCATTTGCCTTGATAACTGCTTGAATCCTTCTAGGCATGCTTTTTATCAGTCTTTGACATACCTCTGGTGGTATTTCATCCCACTCCTTTGCAACTCTCTCCCATAATTTATGCACACCATGAGGAGGTGATTCATAATGCCTAAGTTGCTCCTTGAGGTACTTCCAGAGATGTTCAATAGGGTTGAGATCAGGGGATTGGGCTGGCCACCAAAGGACATCAAAGTTGTTGTCCTTAAACCACTTGTCAGCCCTCTTGGAGTTGTGTTTGGAGTCATTGTCCTGTTGAAAGTAGTGGGCACCCTCCTCCATCTCCAACTTCTCAAAGCTCTCCTTTGCTCCATCATCCAGAATTTCACAGTACTGCTCTGCATTCATGATCCCCACCACCTCTACAAGCTTTCATACCCCATTCCAACCTATACAGCCCCATACTATGAGATTATTCTCTTCTCCATGCTTTACAGTAGGTGTAGTTGTTCAGTCTGAAATGCCTTCTCCTCATAGCCTCCACACATGCTGCTTCCCATCTGACCCAATTCTGTTAATCTTTGTTTTATTTGTCCACAACACCTTTTTTCAGTCTTCTCTAGTCCAGTTCCAATGCTCCTGAGCCTATTTAAGCTGTAGTTGTCAATGTCTAGCTTTGAGCAGAGGAACTTTTTTCTTGATAGCAGACCAATACCCCTTCTCCTTCAACACATTCTAGACAGTCTGAAAAGAGACAGGGTTGGAAATGATGTTGTTGATAAAATTGGTGGCCTGGACAGCTGTATCAAGTCTTCCAGTTGAGATTTGCCAAACAATAGCCTGTTTATCACATGAAGTAAGCTTAGCAGGATGGCCTCCAGGATGGTTTTCCTTGTACATCTCCAACTCTCTATCAATCCTCTCAATAGTAGACTTTCCTAGACCAGTTTGAACTCCAATCTGACACAGAGAATACCCTTGAGCAAGAAGAAAAGCAACAGTAGAGTGTTGTGCAGGAGGAATAGGTTTCATGATGATCGTTGAAGGTCAAAATGTGGTTCAACTAGCTTGAACTACTCCTAAATATATCTAAACATGGTCACATGACTTTGTTTATATTTCCACATGCAACTTACTCTTTATTTCTGAGTAAAATAAGGATAAACCTGAAAAATTAGAGATGCTCAAAAAACTGTCCCAATGAGTGAATATTTTGAAATGGCTATTGCTCCATCAGTTTTGATTTTAATTATATAAGTCCAGGCTCATTTTGTAGCTATAATGCCATAGTATTTTACATGATTTAATCAGGATTTTAGGTACTTTCCATCCTTCATGCCAATGTCATCTTTCAAAAAGTATGAAATATTGAGACAGTTTTTTGAGCCACTGTACTGCTTGTTTATTATTCTACTCTCATTTATTCTGTCCTATCTTCTCTTGTAGGATTGAGAAATTCCGGTGCAAAGAGGCCACACCACAGCCTCTATTAGTATTAAAACAGGCTACCCCCATCATAGGACATTGTATTGTAAGAATGAATTAAGTTTCAAGTCAATATTGGTGAAGTTGTTCTTATTGATGCAAAATATTATGCAATCACAGGTGCAAAAATAAAGCCTCATGTATTTGGTAGAAGACGTAACTTTGTTATTGTTGGTTTTCTGATTTAATCAGTTAAATTCTGACAAATGGCTTGATACCAACTGCTGTGGACTAAATTAAATAAATAAAGAAAATAAAAAATAAAAAATCAGAAAAGGAAAGAGGTTGTCTTTGCTGTACATTACAACATTGCCAAATGGTACTCAGAAATTCACTCTCCATCTGACCATCCTACCTGACAATTCTTCAAATGTTTCAATGTATTGCGATGTTAGGCTTCTACTCGGACTGAGCGCATCAAGGGACATTATAGGCCAACCAACACTTGACACACTGAAGACTCTAGTGACCAGTTTGGGTACAGAGCAGCCCTAGCTCTGTTGCTCTATTACAGGACTTATTCATTTACTCTAATCACCAGTTATCAGGCCTTCAGCACACTCCATTCACCTATGCCAAGGACAAAGGAGGCTCAGAATGTGTAGCGCTAACACGATAGCGGGAGGGGACTCTAACTAAACCCCAATCACTTCCAGAAGGAGTCAGCAGTAGGCGCTGCCATTTGGCAACACACTTCAATCAGAAGTCTAAAGAGATCAATAACAACGGCACAGAATATACTTAAACCTGACATCTAGACCTGTTAGGAACTAGTACAATGAGTAGCGCTGACATTAGCGCTCACAGCGTCTGTCGAGGATTTTCCAACCATACTCCGGAACAGCCTGGCCAATTGGGGTTATAGAAAAAGTGAGCAGACCTGTATAATTCTAAGTCAATTTAGAGTTGCCGTTGGTCACCATCACCCATGTGCAAACGGTCGCCATTGACAGGTCACTGTTAGAGGAAACCATGAGGAGAGGCGCTAGAAGATAGCGCCACGAATGGACTTATCTTAAAAACACAGTAGCGCATAATATATAAGATAGCTACTTCACATGTAGATGACAATGAATCGTACCCTCTTGAGCACCCAGTTACACTTAGCATTCAAATTGCACTAGCTTTAGCTGACTTTGTCACTAAGTCAGGCGCTAGCCTTATTTATCTCATCTTCGTTATTTATGGTGCCATCTACGGGCACATTATGCTGTGCTACTTGTCTTTTCTTTTATATCTTTGCTTAAACTACGACGCTTACCATCTGCTAGGTAGCACCCAAGACGCTATAATCTAGCACATTGTTCTATCACCTCTGCTTGAGCATATCGGGACCCTGTTGGGACTCCTCACAACTATGAACGCCAAGTGCTGGAGATGGTATTGTACTGCGTATACATCTAGCACATCCAACCACAGTTGGTGTCATCAGCAACTATGACAGTTAACTTCACCACAGTCTCAGCAAGGATTCTTGCAGTTGACCACCTTCTGACTTCTATTACAAGTAGGTTCTCCACACTTTCAACATGTCCTTTTTTCTATTTTTTTAACACTGAATATTTGGTCATTGATGCATATGCTCTGTTGCATGAGAGCTCAAATAATGTTTCAGTTGGGCTAAGGATGATGAGATTGGAGGGTGTTGGGATAGTTTCTCAGATAGGTAGTGATGTCACTAGATTTGCATTATTGGATAGTGGTGGTAAGTCCAACTCAAAGAAGCCTTGACTTGTACTGTGTAATATATGATTTCTTTCTGGAACTTTAGGTATATTAATAGAATGCTGTAGCTCTCAAAGCAATCTCTTAATTAGCAATCGTACATTTGCAGTCATAGTTTTTGTTTGCTTGACATTTGTAGTCTTTTTCCATGCTCCATTGTAGTATGATTTGAGCTGTTCTGGTAGCTATATATGATTTAATATTATTATGTTAATACAATTATTGAACTTCACTTATTTTGTATAAAATCTTGTTGTTAATATCAGCTTTATTGTTCCATATTTGCACACCAACATTCCAATTTGGACCAGTCAGTGGATCATTGAACTCCATATTTTCTGTCATCAACATTCAAAACAGTGCTCTTTTATTGCTGTTATGTATGGGCAGGATAGGCTTTCGAGTACCCTGCATTTCAGCAAAAAAATGAAGGGGCTGTTTTGAATGCAAAGCTGGCACATATGCTGCCATTGCTGACTTGCTCCAAAGTTTTTCAGAAATCAGTAAAACACCTATAACTTCATCTGTCTTCTAATATAAGTTCCCATTGATCCAGCCAGACAAAAGAGAAGGCTTGATAAGTGTATCTTGCATTAAACATATTATTCTTTAAAGCTCATTTGTCAACCAGATGCTGTAGTGGCCTATATAGTGCTAGCCTGTACTATTGTAGGTACCAACTTTGGTTTTCATAAGTTATCAAACACTTCAAAGAATAGACTTGAGACTTACAAGCAAATTATGACAGATGATAAAGTTGTTGAGACAATTTTGAGTATGCTCAATAGAGGCCTCAGATGATGGCATGCAAGAATGGAGATGTGTATAAATGCCACCTTTAGTCATGTTTGTTCCTTGGATACAACGATATAGTGATAACCTAGTTTTTGAATCAACACCAACTTCATAGAATAGTGCAATACCTGGTGGATCAAATAAAAAACCCTTTTGAATAAGGTCTAATATATTTTTAGCAGTTGCCCATGCTGTTGCATTGAATAGTAGAGATCCAGTCTTTGCATCTTTTAATGGTTTGTAGTTCTGGAAAACTTGTGAAACAAGTAGATAAAGCTCTTCAGGAGATGGGATAATACACTTGCATCACTTCCATAGCCAGCATAAACATGTAAAAAGGAGGTCATTCCATGAAAATGGTGGATCCTGTATAAGACTCCAGATAATGATGCATGATTTATCATTGCTGTCAGGGATAAAAATTGCATTGCAAAGCACAATTAAAAACTCCTGAAATAATTCATGTCCAGCAGATATATAAAACATGTTAAAGATATAGAAAGGATCCTTTAAAACTCTGCTTCAAATATGAGTTGTCTACTCTGACGTGGTAGTATGTAGCAATTCTCATAGAACTTAATCTTCTAATTTACGACTGGTGGGATCCTCAGTATAGTTATTAGAAGCACTAAGAGTCAGAGGCATGTCAAATCTAGCCTTCTTTAGAAGATAACCAATACTAATGCTGGTCTCATTGAGCGGATAAAAGTTTGATGACAGATAATTTGTGCTTGGCAGTTCCTCCAAAGCTAAGCTAGGCTTGACATGTTTATCCATGAATGTGTCGATATCTGAAGCTGGAGGATCAGTGGTATTGGTTGTTTCCAGTAGCAAAAAATAATTGAAAGTAGGCTGAACTGTAAGTTGAATAAGTTTCTGAACTGAGTCAGTCCTTCAGAGATGACTATGAAGACATACAAGATGAAAAGGTGGTGTTTCATATTTTTCAAGTGTTTTTTGTGTTATATTATGTCCACCATATGTTACAATCACATCCGGAATAAGAACTTTTTGGACCTCGATCAAGCAGTGTGATGGTGTTAGTGCAATTCCATCATAGCTCATATCTTCAACATGAAGTGATATTATTCTATATGCAATTATATGGCTTTGATCACCACTCTGTAAAATTACAGAAGTACCTGGAAGAGGTTTGTTGGGAAGAAGGCTAGAAACAGCAATTTTTTGCAGAGAATTGTAGATTTGAAGTGATGCAAAAGCATTAAGTGCAGCATATTAAACTTGTTCTGAAATTAGACCTTCATTTTTTCAGGCAGAGCTGAGGTGCTGCACTACATTTTTGTTAAGCCGCCGATAAAGGACTATAGCACAGATATCCATCAAACTGCATCATGCTGTTGAAATGACCTGTCTGTCCTTTGCAAATGGTGCAAGATCTAAAGCACCTTGAAATGGAATAGATGATTGACAAGCTTGTTCAAGATACTTGAGATCAGCTACCACACTGCACCCAACTTTAATAATGTAAGGATTTGCTAGAACCTGCTGCTGATAGGACCCCACACAGGCTAGGCGCATCAATAGCAGGCTCGGCATCAGCTCCAGACACCTTGCCGCTGATGACGCCCAAATTGAGCTGGAGTGCTGCGTGGACTATTACTAGTACAGCTACTTAGCTGATATAGCTTTGGGTGTGCTAAGTGTGTGTGAGAGTCCCAGAGAGATCCCAGAGAACACACAGTAGGCAAGAGGTTGGTGGCAAGGAAAGTAGGTGATTGGAGGTACTTGCATAAGGCTCTAAAACGTGGCTACAGGATGCTAAAAGTCACTAAGGGGGAGCACTAAGAGCATGGGAAAGTTGCTAGAGAAGGTGCTAAGAGGTGTGGGAAAGGGTCACTAAAAGACGCTAAGTGTTAGCACCTAGAATGAGATAATAAAAAGACAAGATTGCTTAGCAGATCTAAGCACAAAAGCCAAGCTATAGTTGCAAGGCACTAGAGAGAGAGAGATAGAAAACTAGAGCAGAGTCCTCTTGCTTGACATGGTCAACAAGAGGTAGTCTGTTGCATATGGAGACCAAAATATTGGGATATGATCCCTACTGCCAAATTGATACGTTGTACTACTAACAAAAAGTAAGTATTTATAGTAAAGAAAGTTAGCTGACTCTAAGAGGTTAAGCACTGCTAGAGGGTGGTGAACTGATAAAAATGTAAGTAAAGGCGGTAAATTGAATTGTATAGTAAAAAAGTCCATAATGATGCTGTCATGGAAATACTTCATCATTCTATCCTGTGAGCGCTGCCACTGGGTAAGAGCATTATGCCAGTTTGACTGATGCCAAGTGTCTGTGTAAATGTATAGCCTTGGAGTGCAAGTGGCAAGATGTGGTGAGGTGTCAACAGAATAAGTAGTGCTATAAAAAGTGGTCCGAGAGTAATTGGAGTCTGTAGCTGCAAGTTATAAGCATAAAAATATGGGAAAAATAGCGCTGGAAGCGCTAGAGTGTGGCGCTTCTGGTGGTACTAGTGGGCCAATGTGAGGTGTGGGTATTAGTGCTATCTGTAGCCAGCCACAATGCAGGCTCATCACTGTGCACATTTTGAACTTAGTGCATACAATTTATCCATTTTAGGCCTTACCCAACAGCTACACATGGCAAGCAACAGATCCAATCAATTTATAGCACTGGTGGCAGCTGGAATGACAGCTAGCATCATGCTGCTGGCAAGCATTGACAATTAGCATCAATCAATCAGCACATGGCACGGCTAGCTGATGACAGCACTTATGAATTAGGAATAATGTTATTTACTCATGATGGATGGCCTGACGTTTACCCTGGTGCCTGATGCCTCTTGGCACCTCTCTCTTAGACAGATGGACAGCCTGCTTGCTTTATTTCTCAACATTTAGTTTAATGCAGGATGTTTAATTACATTACTTACAATTCACCGTCTTTTGGTGACCCTTAGCTTCTTAGCAGTGGGGAACTTGTTTCTTACTATAAATACTTACCGTTGCCACTAGTTACCACAAAACAGAGTAACTCAGTTCAGATTTCTTTTGAACTGACTAAGTTCATAGTCACCAATTGTTTGAACCCTCTTAGCTTGCTTGCCGCAGTTACGCTTATAGAATCTATGCAGCTTGCACCTATGGCAGGCATCACAAAGCTTAAACATTGCTAAGCCTCTAGTTTCCTTCCCGTGTGCACTTTGTCATTGGCACACTTTTCTTACTGCACATCTTTACCAACTATCGTTGCCGACCTTTACCAAATCTTGCCGTATAACTCATTTACTGACTTGTTTTCTGGAAACTGCCCAGGACTCCCTCAATCTTAGCATGCCCAACGCATCATTTATACAGGTCAGTAGCTGTAAACTGTATCTGCTACTGATCAACTATTGGGCATCATCATCACAAAGAGAGGGGAAGATGTTTTCTGGCAAGCATTAATTCAATCTGTTGATAGTTTTCAGTTCATAAAGCGAAGAAATCTGACAAGAATTATTACTTACCTGCAGTATGAATATATTTGAATCAAATGCAATTTGAAGTATTGCAGTTTGTTCATGACCAGTTATATATCCATGCTCTGAGGTTTCGATGTTCTATTTAGCATTTAATCCAACTATGATTGGATTTGTAGTGTCATTGTTGAGTAGTAAGTCCAGAATAACATGCATTGCATCTTCAATAGCTAGTTCAGACTGCTTCACTGACACCTTGATATGACTCAGAAGAATAAAAGGTTCAAGCTTAGCATATTTTTTGATAGGCACAACACCATGGCAAAGAGATGGAAAGCATTTTTCAAGGAATTCCTTGTCTGCCATACTATCCATACAGAAAATAGTGGGTTGAATGTGGCCATATAATTCAAGAAACTTCTTCATTTGCATAAGTGTGAGCTCATATTGAGAGTGAGACTTGGTTTGCACTAGATCACAGATACAAATCTTGCCCTTTTCATTGGTCACAGTCAAAAGAGCAATGAATACTAGAACACCATTAACTTTAGCAATATGCTTGAGAAGCTAAGTAGCAATATATATCAAAATAAGTTCAAGTTTTGAAATGTAGAACCCATCTTGAAACTATGATCAAGAGCACAAATTTCACCTGTCAACATAGCTGTGTGTTGATTCAAATCTATCTGATGCTCCGCAATTAAGGCATCATACATATCTTGCAGCCATTGTGCACTTGGAACAAAAACATGAGCACCATTGAGAGACTGATCATGAAAGGGGAGAAATAATTTGTGTTGTCCATAGTTGAATGGTTTAAGACCTCTCTCTGCAATCATATAAAGATATGATAGATGTAGATTATCATAGTTTTGAAGGCTTTGAATTAGCAGAGTGTTTAAAAATTGCTTTGTGCCCATTTCATGCTGAAAGCATAATCGCATGAAGCTTAAAGCAGACTTTGAAATCCCACTTTGTCAGCTAAGTTTAGCAGAAAATTCAGCAGCAAGAGCATGAGGTAATATGGCTAAGATGCAAGGATCCCAGCTTTGAAATGTCATTGACTGTGGTCTGACACACTTGGGCAGCAGTAACGGTATTCCAGAATTCAAAATGTCCTGTCAAGATCCACAACTCAGCAGGGTCGGTCAATATGACCATAACACCATAAATGGGCACTACAATTTGGATTTGGACATCTGATCCCCCCTGTTACTAGGCATTCAGGATTCCAATAAGAATTCTGAGCTAAGCTTGTCATCCGAATTGAGCATACTAGCTACAAGAGAATGTGATTAAAATGCACATGTTCAGACGTGCATGGGGGCCACATGCATTGTGATGCTATCATTAGATCCACGTGGAAATTTCAAACTCAGTATTGCAACCGGTATTGTACACAGCAGTGAGGATCCGGCCTGACAAACTGACTGTGGCTATAGCATGATCACATCACTTTGATGTTTCTGATTATTTGTAGCCACCACATACTATGCCAAACTGGGCATGAAATTTAGTCATATTTCATGCTTAATTTGGCATGCTTTTCCTAGTTTTCTCTTCCTGCAATAATACAAGTGCTATTTCAGACTTTAAATTTGGGAATATCCCTCACTGTGGTTCATGGTGCCAAGCCATTCAGGCATGCTCTCAGCAGCCATCAAAGCAACCATCAAATATTACAAATATTATTTTGCAATGCCTGAAAATAATGTTAACCATTGATCCCACTTCCTTGCTCATTGTGTCTGACAATGAGTTCACTCCTCTCTTTGAAATTCAATGAAAATTCTTGGAAAAATTCCATAAAATAGTTACACCTGTATAGACCATGTTTAGTGAATATAATAATAAGAAAATTGTTTAGTGATGCCCAGAAATAATGCCAACCATTGATCTTGCTCATCATGTCTGACAATAAGCTTACTTATCTTCAAAATTCATTGGAAATTGTCTGAAAAAGGCAGATTCCATGCTTAAGGCATTCGGAGTCTATAAAGCTTGCAGGACGTATTTGGGCGGCAGTCAGAAAGAAGGCTTTCCAAGGTAAACACTCATTGGGGTCACATAGTCTGCACTATGATATTCCTCCTCTTGTTCGACATCTTTTCCATTTATAGTCTTTTCCTATATTGCTTCCCAGCGAGGTTTTTTACCTGAATTACGTTGTGTAATGTAGCTGTGAATTTAATTTCTATTTTCTATCTTCTATTTTCTCGCCGCACCAGCCTTTGACACTACCTCACTTCTTTTTTTATTTTCATTCACTTCTTTTTTTATTTTCATAACTTTGTCGAATAATCATTGACGGGGAAGCAGTTTATATTTAGTGCAAAGACAGGGTATCAATAAAGTATGACATAGCGAATCGATAGATAGTAGAGATTAATTGCATTCATGTATCTGCGGATCGGACGCCTTTTCTCTTTGTTCGTTTTACTGGTGTCACTGTCCTGTTTGTTGAAGGTCCTGAAGGAGCCTCTACATCTGATATTTTTCTTGTTGCAGAGGCGCTCGACGAGTCTCCATGTTCAAGGACACCTTTATCTGGCGAAGCCTCAGTTGAAGTTTCCAACGTTTTCCGTTTCGTGTTATGTTTCTTTGATGGTAGCGGCTTGACTCGAGAAAAGGCGTCCTCAGGATATTGAGAGCTCCTTTTACCATGCATACTCAGGACCAATGTTTGAATAAGATCTTGAGGGGGAATAGCCTCTGTAACGGTTTTGAAAGTCGTAGTATTGAGTACGGCCACAGGTGACCCCTCCGACTTCCTGCGATGTAAAGTAGGTCCTGAGGGAAAGGTCGCCACTACACGCAGCAGCGAGAGATGACCGACAGGAGCAAGGCTGTTTGGGAGGGCCCTCAAAGCATCCAAAAGGTCATCGGATAGGCGGGTTTCACGTTCGCCTATCTGATCATTTCGCGTTAAATACTTTCAACAGTAATATCAGAAGGTGGCATACCTCACTCCGAGTGAATAAGTTTTCTACAGTGAGATAATCATATTCTGACCAAAGCTCATCTGAGCTGAGTGTTTTGGCGCTCCAAGGAGGTATCTAATTATGATGATACTTTGAGAAAACAAGGAAAGATGAAGTTATGGAGAGAACATACTCCATCTTTAAATTTACGTTCGTTATCCGGGTACACATAGTCTGGTGAGGCTACTGAATTGCGCCCTGAGGTTCGAAGCATGACCCACATATATCCTTCGCAGCGTTTCAGCACGAAGATCAAGTCTGCCTCGCATTCAGGAGGACAAAGACAGAAGACCCCTGGTCGTTCGTGTCGCAGCCAAGCGAGTACATCCTCAGCAGAACATGCCGAATAACCAAGAGGGGGAGCATCAGAAAGGAGGGCGGTCTCTGTGATCATCATCTCTTTGGTAACACCGTGTTCGTCTTTCTTCAGTTTAACCAGCTGTGTGGGAGACTTTCTAGTCGTAGCTAACCACGAAAGAGGCGTAAGGACTTCAAAAATATCAGAAAAGGAATGATTGTCTACACTCTTGAGTGCATGGGCCAAGTACAGGGCGATATAACTTGCAGGTGTATAAGCATCACCGTTAGCCCAGTGGCCGCAAACATAGAAGCAGAAATCGTTGAACGAAGTCAGCGATCGCGGTCTTTCTTTGTAAGGAGACCTGTCCGAAAGCCATATGGCAGCAGCAATGAGAGGCCCTGGTTGGTCCAGTGATATCTGGCTCATATCCCTGTCTTTGAATTCACCAATTCCAGAACTGACGAGATCCACTCTACCAATCCCAAAGCATGGTGGATGCTTTCCGGTTATGATGTAGTGCATGATGACTTCATGGGTCGTTGAACGAACATGAGGGCGACCTGATCAACCAGAAAAATGTGGAGACAATTGAGCGACCCGTACAAGGATTAATGACCAATTTTCTTACCTTGCACAACCCCTCCGATGTTAGCGAAGGGTAGATCAACTGTGCTTGGGCCTTCTTCGATGACATGGTCTCTTGCGTCGAGCACGATATATCCAAAGAGTTGTTTAATGTAGTGATTGAGGACACCGTGAGGATGTGCTACCCCATCCATGAGCAGCGTGGCTACGAGACTCGCAGTTAGCCGGTATCTGTAAGATTGACATGAGAACTTGTCACGATGGGTGGAAGGTGCTTGCCTCGGTCTACACCAATCCCATATCCGACTGAATAAAGCGTCCGCTTTTGGCGACTGTGTGAGAGAAGGAGGAAGGAAAGAGAGAAGATATCTCTTTTGTGTCTCTGAGTCATTAAATGTCCCTGTGTCTGAAGTCCACCTCCATGAAGACCATTCAGGTGATGTTTGAGGAAAGTCGCTCTTGGGAATATTCGTCCCAGCCACGACAAACGTAATGTCAAGCGAAACAAGACGGTCTCTCCAGGTACGAATTATTTCCTTAAGAGCGGGATAGCGCTCTCGATCGTCGGGCTGTGAAAACCAGATCTCTCGAATGCCCACATTTGCCTCATCAATGACAACAAAAAACCCATCCGTTTTTGCCGATTCAGGCATTAGACATTGAATGTCCTTCATAATTCTTGTTACTTGATCATCTATAAACTCCTGTGATTCCATATCGATTGAGATCAAGATATCTTCAAAAGGGTCCGAATAGTCTATAATATGGCATGCCAGTTGTGCAAGAAGCCAACGACGTTTTTGTACTTCCCCGATCTCCCCATCAGCACTGCAAATCTTCAAAAAGTCTCTGAAAATCATAAGATGGGTCAAGAGGACGGCTGAGAATCGGCGAGCGACAATCTCCCTATTTTTTGCCAAGATGGGTTCAAATGCCAGGGAAGACTTATAGGGAAGATGTCGCACAAGGTCTTCTTCATTATCAATGCGTCGATCGAGGGTCGTATCAAGTGCATGGGCTTCTCCTTCATCTGCATGACATGTCACATAAAATCCCCAGTGCTGGCAAAGACCTTCATAGAGTAAACGAGTCTTTCCAGTCGCCGATGCATTCACTAGAAAGCTGTAATACGATTTGAGCGTCACAGCACTTTGGGATTCTGGAGTACATACGTATTCTGACCCTTGCAGAATAGCCGTTGGACGCGTTCCTGAAGAATAGGATATTTCTGGAAAGTTCCCAGCTCGTGAAAAAGCATTGACGGTAGTCTACGTTTTCCTGACAGAGAATGCAGATCTACGTTCCTGATATCGAACGTGGCGTCTGCATGTTCCTTGTCCAACGTCCATAGGACGGGTTTGGCCTTGCCATGAATAAGGTCCTTTAAATTGGAGGCTATTCTTCCAAGGATCAAAGGTACCATGTCAGGACGGGTAAATAATGATACTTCCTTCGGGCGAGAGAGGTCTATCGAATATTCTACATTATCATGATAATCCAAAGGATATAGATAGACGTACTGACACAAGTCTCCCAAAGCTTTTGAAAATCTCCTGAAATTTTCGCCTCCTCGATTAAACGGAAAAGTCTTGAATATCTGAATAACAAGCTGGCGAAGGACTCTGGAGAGCCAAGTTCAGCTTCATTGTCTTTAACGGAATCTGGACACAGCCGCGAGAGGTATCGTGCAGCACTGTCGCAGTCATTTAGGGTTGTGGAAGAGTCTAGGGCGCGACTCATCTGCAGACACTGAGCTGGGTCAAGAAAGAAAGGCCAATCCAGTCATCGTTGCAATAGTGTGGCTGACTCTGTGACATAATCACTCTGGATTTGTCAGCGCGTAATGACGCGAGGGTCACGGTGCTATGTAGTGAATCTTTTCCGTATTTCTACGAAGTACCAAAGGCGCTGCGTATTAGTATGGGCAAGCTCTTTGCAATCTTAGGCCTAACGCCTGATCTATCCCGCAAGGCTTACTTAGTGTGACCGTGCTCTGCCATATCAGGCGGACTAAATTGTTCCAAAGATTGATCAAGGTTGTCATGTCAGGACCCACATAAGACCCACATGGACGATTTTTTTCTTTTTCTGATATTGAATCTGATGTTTCGTGATCATTTGACTCGAGTTTCTTATTCCTCAAAAGTAATCTGGGCGGTCTCCATGCAAGTTTTGGAAGTACTATAAAAGGCCTCACAGTGGACAAGGTCGCCAACATCAAGCATGGATTACATTTCCTTTCATCAGACGCTCTCTGATAACATTCGCTGTATCCAAGAACTGTTGAAAACGGAAGGTTCGAACTTTTATTGATGTTCGATGTCAACACTCACAGAAGGTATCTTTTAAAAGCACCACCAGAGAAGCCGAATAATTTCAACTTGGGTTACGTCAATGTGGCCGCAACGCCAGACGACCGTGCAGATCAGTTTGGGAAAGCCATGCTCCACACATATGATCGTCTTGGTCACATTTTTAACAAGGCCTCTGGGATGGAACTCATTCGTCCTTGGACTTCCGAGTCTTCTCTGGAAATAAAACAACATCTCGAAAATCTCAGAATTCCAACTATAGATCGTAAGCCATCTCTACTCCTGCATCGGCTCGGGGAGGAGAATCCGGTGGCCCTCGAAGACTCAATCTCACGGGCAGCGAGACTTGAAACCATCTTCCTCAAAGAAGAGTCAACGTATGGACTTCGGCATTCGTGAGTGGTGATTCCCTCCCCTGAGCATAGGTGTTTGTCCTAATTTATGTACTAGAGTATTGTTCAATACTTCCGGGGCGGGAAAGACTAGACTTGCTCTCGAAGGTCTTTGCAAGAATTGGGGGTTTTATTTCACTTGTGAACGGGACGTCAGTGAATGTGGCTCTGCCGACCTCCAATGCGTGCTTGAAACGTCTGGCCGTGGATTTCTCAACGCATGCGGGCTTGAAGCGCATGTAGATTGGAATACAGTGAAGCACACAGAAAACCGGGAATGTGCAGAGAGGTGCTTCTTAGCAGTTCTGATTGCCCGTCTCTTGGTATTTCAATGTTTTCTGGCTGCTCATGAAGTTTGGGGGAAGACGACTGCGGTCCCAGATCTCAAGAAGACCTGGCTTTTTTTGCAGCTCGATAACGATCTCTTAGCACGTTCCAGCCAACCTGATCTGATGCTGGAGCTTACTGCCCTTCTTTGTTATATGCCCAAGCCAGGCACATTGACCCCTCTCAGTGACAGACTTCTAAGACAATGCAAAGAATATCTTGCGAATTTAGAATCTGAAGATTCCTCGTCACCAAAACACCAGAGAGACATGCAGGAGGTCCCCATCTATTGTGTTCTCGACGAGGCTCAAAGTGCCACGAGCTCGTTTCCTAATGCCTTTTGGGACAAGAGTGGATTGCATCAGCGGCCTGCCCTACGCGAATTGTTAAGGCTATGGTCAGTCGGTATGCAATGTGTGATTACAGGAACTTCATTGAATATCAAAGACGTTCGTGAAGCCATTTCTTCGACAGTGGGGAAGGCGATCAATAAGGTCGATGCTCCTGTCAATGACACTGGTTCATTCATCCTAGAAAGAGCCCAGATTGACAGGTTTCTGATGGCCTACCTTCCCGCAAAGTATCTAGCATCGCCTATTGGAAAAGAGCTTTCCCGACGCGTTAATTATTGGCTGGTCGGACGGTGAGTATCGCAGTGGTTTGCCAATAAACGTCTTGATTTCTGTACCTTCGCAACAGGCCGCGATTCATCGCATCGTTTATCCAATACTTAATCGTTCACCATTTTCAAAACTGCCACGGTCTCCTCACATCTTACATTCAAGCCATAACAAAGTTTACTCCAGCGGATGGAGCGTTTTGGGAGAAACAAGAAGGTCCCATGCCCACATCAACCAGTCCGCTACCCGCCCCTTTCAATTTAGAGAGAGGTAAGTGATCTTTTTTGTCTTTTTATTCAAACTTGAGCTTTGAGTGTTTTTCAGCCCTCACATTACACAACTCCCTCCTTGATCCAGTACAGAGCTTGGTAAATCATCGGCTCATGCGTGGACGGACTGACTTTGAGAGCAGCGGCGAAGGCTTAGTCAATGTCAATCTTGTTGAATGCGGCTTTGCTCGATTTCCTGGTGTGAAATACCCAGATCCCATTTTCGATGAACCTCTTGCGTATCTTGCAGCTGATTTCTGGATTAATACCTGGGTTTCGAGACACGATTACTTCGTCCGGCGTATTGATCAGAACACACCGGAACAAAATGGACTGGAGCGATACATTGCTCTATGTTTGGCACATATCTTTGGGGAGTTTACGCTCCTCACTGAATTCTTCAAATTTGCAGAGAATCTTGGCAACCCAGCACAGCTTGCCGATAAAAAGGCCAGACTTGTGTCGTTCTGGATCGACTCTAGTAATCAAACTTGCTATGCACCTGTCCACTTCCCGTTGACAAATAAGGTGGATCAATACAGTGGACGTGTAATCGTAGGCACTTCATCTCCAGCAAATATACTGGCATACAGTTCAACAGGACCCTCGGATGATCTTGACTGGTTGCAATTCAATATCAATGCACCGTTTCTGTTTCCGACTGAGGCGTTTGGACCAGACATATTGTTTCGACTAGAGTTGGAAGGAGGTCAACTTCTTACTGTTGCACTGCAGGTGAAGCTCAGGGAATCAGGTTCCGCCTTGACCAATATCGATGGGTTGAGAAAAGCCATCAATAGCGTTGATCCAAGCAAGTTCTGGCGGGACGTAAGTGTCACAACATGGCTTTTATCTTTCGAATTTCTTTGCTAATGCATGGCCCTTAGAGAAAAGGGAAAGTTTACGCCCCAAAATCATATCCAAGTCTTCCTTCTAAAACCCTCAACGCTCTCGATCAACTCCCTTCCAGGTTGAGTGACGAAAATGAAGGTTATCATAGCTTGATATGCGGACTATTTGCGTTTCCTGCTTCGGAAAACCAAGTCATGTGCGATAAAATTCTTGCAAAGCTAGGTAGTGGTGAAGTCAAATTCAACTCCACCCACGAGTTCTTCATGATCCCCACCGACCCCATTATACAAGTAACAAACGCAATGAAGCCAGGCAACGCCCTTGCACGTATGGAGGAAATAATCAAAAAACGCAAGAGTGACAAAATGAAGAAATCTGGATTCAAAAACAAAGTAAATGGACACAAACCAAGGGGAAAGTAACCAAATTAGTCACTTTGATCAGGGGCGGTAGGATTTCATGCACCCCCTCGAACACATACCAGGACATTCGCGTAGAATTACCGATGACGGTGTAGGCATAATTCAATCAAGGGATCGAGTTTAAGAATTGGGGCTGGTCCTCGAGCAGGGAGAGGCATGAGCGTTGGTATCAATCGTTCTGCAGCATCATTGGGGCCTAGATCTACTAAATTATTCATCTTGTAACAAGCAATTGCCAGTGTACGAATCCCGAATCTTGAAGCCCCGTAGGGTTCGTTGTGACTTTGCATTAAGGGAGGTGCTAAACCCTTGGCTTCCACTGGTAAATATGAGTCTTTGGACCTCTCCTACACCTTAAAAACGCTTAAGAGAGGTTGCTGGACGTGAAACCCTTGAGATTCCTGAAGTTCCATCAGAATTTATCTTACCATCATCTCAATACCTTTGCCTCTTCCGCTTCCCAGTCTCAATCGCCCCATCACCCCAATTTCCATTCCCACTCTCCACATTCGAAGACACCACCCCCTGCACAGACGCCAACGCTTTCTGGACCGCCTGTCTGCGAACCTTTTCGGGCACTTTCTCCCAATAAAGCTGTTCCCTTTTTCCCGTTACTAGTTCCATCAGGACCGGCGGAGACGTGCACTCTGATTCGGATAGTTTCCC
Source organism: Termitomyces sp. MG16 (assembly GCA_003313075.1). Taxonomy (NCBI): domain Eukaryota; kingdom Fungi; phylum Basidiomycota; class Agaricomycetes; order Agaricales; family Lyophyllaceae; genus Termitomyces; species Termitomyces sp. MG16. Next base: position 21,684 of record QGOA01000122.1, read on the forward strand.
GATATCGTCTAGGCCGGCGGAGTGGATCGTCAGGTGAGAGAGGAAGTGGTCGACGAGGATACGCGCGTGTTTTGGTGTGGCAAGTCGGAGGTGACACTAGAGAAGTGAATCAGAAGCAGTAACGAGGTGGGAGACAATCGCGTACGGTATCCATGCCCTTGTTGTAATCGACATAATCAATCCCGTCACTATTCATTTCATTTGAAGCGAGCGATAATCCTAACACGCGTCCGAAGAATTTTCGTAGCGTCGTTTTATTGGTCTCTGGGTGAACGTTGCGTACAAAAACAAGGGAATTGAATGGATAAGGGGAGGTGTTGTCAAGTTTTGGCGATTCCGTTGGTACTAAAACTCCGTCGTTAGCGTCTACTGGCTCAGAATTGGGTCTCGAGACAGGCCCCGTCGGTATGGGTCGTTCGGTAGCGTCTTGGAAAGCGTTTATCTCTGCCACTAAGCGTTGTCGGTAAGACAAGTATTCTTCCTTGAGCTGGACCCAGCGAGATTTTGACAGCGCACGAAATCCGAATTTTAAGGCCTCATCGACTTCGGCTGACGCTCCTAGATTTTCAAGGCCCGTGTCAACATTTTGCCTGCGATCCCAGGGCCATCGTTTGAGTAGGAAATCGACGTCGAGAATATCTTCAAGTACAATGAGAGCAAAGCCTTTATACGTCGGAGCATCGCCAGGTTTGTCTTGATGATGCGATTGAAGGATGATACCCTGCACACGAGTTGAACATGGTTCGGACAAAGACCGTTCCGAAAGCAGCGAGTTGATAACGTGGACAATTGCTGGAGTAGTTTTGAACTGGATAGGAATATTCTCCTTGATAACAAAGTCAGAAAGGATGCCAAAGATGACTCGATTAACGAGACACACCACGTAAATTGTTCTGTCCTCCCAATCCTGTCTGGAGTAACTCTGAGAGGGCCGCGTCGAGGTATTGCCCCTGTTTCTTTGGCGAACTTCGTATGCGCCAATGTCTCGCGTCCTCTCGCGTTTACCGGACCAAACTGATGACGATGGCTCTGAGACGAGCAGTCGCACTTCGAGCGCACCCGTAGCATTAGACCGCAAGGCTTTAGCAATCTGTATTTGCGAATGCTCGATGTTTAAAGGACTAAGAACTTTGGAGTGTCGAATTAGGTGGCTAAGAGGGAAAACTTGATAGAAACGATTCAAACTCTAACGACGAAAAAGAAACGTGCGACTTACATCCATCTTCACTCTGTCCGTTAGACAAGGGTGTGCTACTGCAATCTACACAGCGTCGTAAGTCTGGGTCAGCCCACAAGGCGTAATCTGAAAGTGCAAGGTTGAAGAGGTTTATGTATTCCTCATCCGAGTATTTCGCCTTCTTCGTAGGCCCTGGAGTCGTGGTTGTCTTGGGAGGCAGAGATGGAACAGTCGAAGTAGATGTATGTGAGGCATGCTGGAAGTCTTTCTGCTTTCCCTTCACGAGAGAACGTGGTAGAAATGGAAAAGTTGAAGCCATGAGATGGCACGAAGATCAAATCACGAATCCACAATGACATATTATGTATCAGTGCTTAACTAACTCCAAGTTAGATGTGCGCGTGAACCATGGTACCCTACAGTCAACCAAGTATATAACCTGCCAACCCAAGTTTTGAAATGTTTGACCATTATTTTGGCGAACATCCTTTTCCATTCTACCTTTGTCCGGCAGTTGGAGACGTGTTGCTGCTGATTGATAGTTCCTTCAATACGCCAGAAAGTATAGAGCTTGGGGTCGTCGTTAAAGACCCGCAGCCCACAGATCTAGAGACCAAGAACATGAACGTCAAGGTAAAAAAAATTTAGTTGAGGTTCAACGAGAAACCACCAACGTCCCACCAAAAATACTCAATCGGCAAGCTCTTCCATTCTCCTTTCGTTGTCTAACAGTCTTGTTGGTCTTATGGCACTAAATGAGCCTTTATTGTTTTCTCAAAGGAACGAGCGGACTTCTAGGACACCACAAAGAGCGGTCGAGCGGTCGATGCCTTTCTATGTTGTAATTTTGAAGACGTGGATTGTAAGACGAGGCTCAGCTCAACGTTTCACCGGTATATATAACAGTTCCGTTGCATACATGATGGAGGTAAGATGTACCCATCTTACAGACGTTGCCCGCAACGCCCAGACATTCCTCCCAGCACGCGGCGATTTCAAACACTGAAATGTTCGGCCAGACAAATTCACGCCTTGTACACTGCATATCAACACCCTTGTGCATGAAATGTCCTCACATTGGTGTCTAATCCGACATCACGCTGGAATGTTCGAGCGCCCGAGCTACTCGATGATCTTTTGACTTTTGTATATTGGTCGTTCGCAGTTGTCATTGATGATAGTCATGTCGCTAGAGAACGCACATTGACGCTATGCATGCCAACGTGTTGTCGTTCTCCTTCGCACCCGTCGAGGAAGACGACTGAAACCGAGGCCTTGGGTGTAGAGCAGTTGCACAGAATACTTGACCTTTTGCTCCTGAAGCGTGTGGGGTTGGATGTGTTTCGTCTCATTGAATAGGTGTAGGTACGATGGACCTAACTTGATCGCCTCCAGAACTTTGTAGACTGCTATGTCAGTAAAACGTATTCACCACCAATATCTCACGTCTAAGGTCACATCCAAGAGCTTAAATTGAAAATTGCAGTCGCCCTTCGTATATGCTCAGGAGAACATCGTTTGAGAAGTTCGGAGTTTGATGAGGTGGCTGATAAGATGCAATTGATACACCACCGGCCTGACAAACGAATGGAGAGAGAGGAACAAAACCGCATGAGGGAGCGATCACATGCTCTTGCTCCCTCTTTGAACTCGTCCCCTCATCTACCCTAGCAAAATGCGTTTTCTCTTCCCTTCTCCTGAATTTCTTATCTCAACGCGTTTCCTCTTGCCTTCTCATGGCCTCTACTTCGAAGCTATCGGATGCCCCTACTCCCTTACGACACGAAACGCTACTTACGTTGATCTTTCACAAAGTTACTACTCCAAAATATAGCAAAGCTTCGAGACAACTATAGGAGATTTCTACGCTTGAAAGATACACTCATTAATCTGAAACATTCGTAAGTGTTCAGAGACCCTAACGTCAATGTTGCCTTTATTTGTCGCAAGGCCTTTGAAGACTTATATTTGCAACATGTTTGTGCTTGAATTACTTAATCGCGCGTCAAGCTTGCACGAAGGGCGTACGTATTTCACGAACATAGTGAACTAGACTTCCGTCTGCTATACGACTGTGGGCTTCTGTTATGGCATTTGGTATCACCTCCATCCCTATCGATGTCCCTTGAAAAGGTCGGTCTATCTATGAGCCTGAGTCAGGACTTATAAATACATGTCCAATTATGATTCTCTTAGAGGCTATGTTCGTGTGCACCAGTCGACATTGCCGACAGGTCGTGGACTTGGACTGAAGAAAAACACAACGAACCTCGTGCACTTTATCGAGGTATGTACTTACACCCGCATCGTTTTGTTGCTTTTCTACAATCACCTTCAACAAGTATCGCAGCCCGCAGCCTGATGCCCTCCATCATTGATAAATGATGTGAGGCTGGGGATCATTGCAAGGAAGGATGGGACTGTAACGGCGCCGAGTGCGCCGAGTCAGCAGATATATGATTGGCCAGTGCATGCTACCTGGAATTGTCGAAGTATTAGTGGGAATCTCAGCGTGATTTCCATCAATTGGCATTTCTTCTTCTCACCTCTGACAAGACTGGTGATTTCTTGATTGATATTTGAAAACGCTGTGAAAAGATGATCAGATGATCTCTGACTCTGGGAGAACGACACGTTGCTTACTCTTTACACTGAACCCCCAACTTTGAACCTTCGTACGAGATTGTCTTATTGCTATGTCGCACAACCCTCAGAAACAAGATATGCACGGTCAGCGCTCAAAGAGGAAATTGGTCCAAAATCGCCTTGCTCCGATAAAGGATCTTTTCAAGAAGCGCGGTAGTCGTACTCGATCGCCTTCTCCTCAAACTGAAGGGCCAAGTGCAGATGGTCCAACTACAAGCAGTCAAGGTCCATCTGGAGTGCCCATTATTAGTACATACGCATCATTAACTTCTGATATCCTCAGGTCCGCAAGGTCCTACCATGGTAATTTCAACTGAAGAAATTCATTCTCCCAATACCCCTAAGGGAACAAATATTTCATTAGATACAGCTGAGCAGGCAAGAGGTGAGTGCATCAATGTTCTCACATTACAGAGTTTGAACAAGTACTAATAGGTCCTGGAAACTCTTGGGCATCTAATACCATGCCTTCTAAAATTGTGCCGGAAGAAACTTACAGTGCTACATCAGGTAAATGATTGATTGAAACAAAGATGCAATGAACTCACTTTCAATAGGTTATTCTTATGGCTCAAAGGCTAGGGATGGACTCAAAACTGCTTGGCATGGCCTCCAGATGCTTCTTGGACAGGTGGAGGGGTTACTTGATGGGACGCCTTTCAAAACGCCAGTTGCTGCTGTCAACATGCTTATTCAGCTTGGAAATGTACATTCTTATTGTATTTCTCTGAGTGCTTTGCTAAAGATCAATGCAGGCTGTAGACAATAACCATGAAACACTCAAGGAATTGATGAATATTATTAAAAAACGAGTTGAAACTATAGGAGAAGCTTTGGTTAGTGAAGATGCTGCGGATACAGCCTCAAGAAAGATGAAAAGAGATTTTGCAAGGTGTGCATGATGGATTGATCTCATTACTTGTCTTCTTACCAATATGTAGAATTCTGCTTGAAGATCTTTTTGAGCTTGATAAACTGAAAAATAACAGATTATGGCGAAATATTTTGGAAAATGAACAAGTTAAGACAAAAATCCAGAAGATTCTTAGAAATATTGATGAAAATACCAAGGACTTTCATGTATGTTTTCAATATGTGAATGCTAATTATTAATAGTGATACTGCAATTTTTTTAGCTTAAAATCATGCTTAGCATTGACAAATATACATCTGCTATGTTCTCAAAACTTGAGGTAGTTTAACTGCTAGTATAAGTAATGGATGAAAATTGATATATTTATTAGCGACTTCAACTCAATACCTGGCCTCGTTCACGCAAAGCAGTTTTTAATGCTGATCTTGGAAATGTAAAACAGTTATCTCGTGGACCTTGCACTCCAAATACTCGTGTTTCTATTCTTGAACAGATATATAAATGGGCACAAGATATAACATCAGAATGTCCTTGTGTTTTCTGGTTAACTGGTCAAGCAGGATCAGGAAAAACAACAATTGCATATACTGTGGCTCAGCATTTCAGTGATGAGGCTCTAAATATGCCTTGCCTTCTGAAAGCCACATTTTTTTGTTCTCGACAGTTTCATGATACAAAGCATCAGAGATTTATTATTCCAACACTTGTATATCAGCTTGCTCGAAACTCAAAGTCATTTGCACAATCCTTATATAATGCTGATAAGTTTGACTCAGTTGATATACTTTCATTTGAAAAGCAGATAAAGGATCTTTTAGCTGATCCATGGCAAAAATCTATAGATAAACGTTTAACCAATTTTTCATCATATCTTATTGTTATTGATGCTTTGGATGAAATTGAAGGAAGAGGAGGATTAACTTTTCTAAAAGACCTCTTTACAATGATCAATGATAATTACTTGTCTGGCCTCAAATTTCTTGTTACAAGTCGACCAGATCCTGAGCTTGCTCATTTATGTGAATCATTTACATCAAAAACTGTTTGTCATCTTTATGATGTTGCTAAAGAAAATGTTCAAAAAGATATTGAAAAATATCTATATAATAATCTTCCAAAACTTCAAAATGATTCTAAACTTATTGATCTTGCAAAAAAAGCAGATGGCCTCTTCATTTATGCCTCGACTGCAGTTAAATACATATCTTATGCTGATGGATCTACTTCAATGGAGCAGCAAAAAAAATTGAAAACATTGCTTGCACCTTATGCACATTCTTTACAAACAGACCAACTCTCACAAATTGATGAACTTTATTATCAAATTTTGTCTGAAGCTTTTTATGGCTTTGACAATGATGATTTAAGTGCTCGATTAAAAGTTTTACACACTTTTCTTTGTGCAGAAGAGCGTATTTCTTTTTCTCTTGCTGCAGCACTCAATGATTCTAAAGATATAGACCAGGCTCAAAGTGTTGTTAAAAAACTCCATGCAGTTCTTTTTGTCAAAGATGAATGTGTTTTTTGGTATCATGCATCTTTTCCTGATTTTATTTTTAAACAAGCTCACTCAAAAATCACTATACAAAGATATAATTTTGATATATTTTGTGATGCAGTTGTTCATAAAAAATTTCTTGCTACTCGCTGTTTTAGCATTATGATGACAGACCTTAAATTCAATATTTGTGATCTAGAGTCATCATTTTTATTTGATAAAGAAGTGCCTGATCTTGAAATAAAAAGAAAGAAAATTTCCAGTGAATTAAAATATGCATGTAAATACTGGGCTCATCACATGGCTCAGGCTATAGTCAACACTCTTTCATCTAGTATATTTGAGTACTTTTCAGATAAAATACTGAAGTTTCTTTATGAAAAACTCCTTTTTTGGATAGAAACTATGAATCTTATGTGTTTGTCTCATAATTGTGGAACAATTCTTCAACAAGTAGCCCAAGATATTTCTAATGTAAGGCATCTAGTCTGGTTGGACCATCATTGCTCAGCTTATAATCTTAATCAGTATAAAACAAAAGCAATAAAAATAGTTGAAGATCTTCGAGATGCTGCAAACTTTGCTATATATTTCAGTGCAAACAAATTAGCATTGTCAACTCCCCATCTTTATATTTCTGCATTAGCAACATGGACAGGCAGCAGTCTTATAACACAATGGAAATATCAATTTAGAGGCCTACCATTGATTAACAGTCATGACATGGTAATACCATTGTTGAAATTGAATTCTATTGCAGAAGTATTGTGTGTTGCATTTTCACATGATGGAATGCACATTGGGTTTGGATCTTCTGACAAAGTTGTACAAGTATGGAATACCTTAATTGGTAAACAAGTGCAAAAACTCCAAGGCCATACTAGTAAAGTGAGATCTGTTTCATTTTCACCTGATGGAATCCACATTGTGTCTGGATCTGATGATAAATCTGTACGAGTGTGGAATATTTCAACTGGCAAAGAAGTGCAGCAATTACAAGGCCATACTGAAGTAGTCACATCTGTTGCATTTTCACCTGATGGTACTCAAATTGTATCTGGATCTGCTGATCATTCTGTATGAGTGTGGAATGTTTCAATTAAAAATGAAGTGCTGCAATTACAAGGCCATAGAAGTCAGGTCACATCTGTTTCATTCTCACCTGATGGAACTCAAGTTGCATCTGGATCTGATGATCAATCTGTACAAGTATGGAATGTTTCAACTGGTGAAAAAGTGCAGCAATTTTATTATACTGATAAAGTTACATCTATTGCATTTTCATCTGATGGAACTTTAATTGTATTTGGATCTGCTCATGGTTCTATACAAGTGTGGAATGTTTCAATTAAAAGTAAAGTGCAGCGGTTACGAGGCCATAGAAATCAGGTCACATCTGTTTCATTCTCACCTGATGGAACTCAAATTGTATCTGGATCTGATGACAAATCTGTACAAGTGTTGGATGTTTCAACTGGTGAAATAATGCAGCAATTCTATCATACTGATAAAGTTACATCTATTGCATTTTCACCTGATGGAACTCTAATTGTATCTGGATCTGCTGACCATTCTGTACAGGTGTGGAGTATCTTGTCTGCTACTGCTAGAGAGCAATTACAAAACTACAATTGTGCAATCTCTCCACATAACATGGTCCAACGTGTCTGTAAATGCACCCACAAACTTTCACTTAAATGGTATTTTACTTCAGATGGCTGGATTTGCTCCTCTGTCAATCATAAACCTTTAATGTGGGTTCCAGATAATATCCTTAAAACACTTGATCATCCTCAGAATGGTTTTCTTATCTTTGAATCTGGTTTTTCTTCTCTTGATCTATCTCGATGTAATTTTGGCCATCACTGGATGGAGTGTTACACACTACAAAATAACCAAAATAGTGAAATTTTATGTCACAACTTGATTTGACACATGCTTTCAAATCCTGTTCTTCTCTCCTTCTCTTTATTCTCTTTTTCTCTTTGATTTTCTTTTACCCTCAATACTGTTCCTGTATCATCCCATTTTCTTATTTTATGAGATATGGAGTAACTATATATGCTGTATCACAATGTTTGATATTTACCTCATAGTATAAAAACCCTTTTCATCTTTTGAATGTCAATAGTTCTGAACTCAGATGTTGTCTCGATGGCTGTGCCACAAGATACATTAAGTTTTTGTGAGAGTTACCCCTCAGATTTGTATACCACTTCTGTCCGTGTCTATTTTGATGGTCTACCTCCGCTAAGATTCCTTGCATGGTTGAAATGATGGTTCAACAACTGGTCATTACATAAGCGCACTCTCTTCCCTACTCGCCATCATGGACGGCGAAACGTCGCCAGCTGGCCAGCCGATTGTCTCTCGTGAAAAAGTCTGTCAACACTGTTCATTTTGCAGTTCTTTATCCACTAAAAATTGAGTAGACAGCGCCCTTTTTGATTCGGACATTTGTAAAGATCGGAAGTTTCCACCGACTGAGTCTCTTTGAAGACGGCACACTTCCCACAACCGATGAGCAACAGATTTTTACATGGTTCGTGACTTTCACAATCAACAGCTGAAAGTGAAACTCTGACTTTTCGTGTATCCTGGTAGGAAAGACGCCACCCTTCGTGAAGTCCTCACCACTCTTCGCAATACCGCGCCTCTTGTCCCCGAATACCGGCATCCTCTTGCACGCTTCTCCTTCCGCACAGTCTATGCCGACTCACTTGCGAAAGGGCGCTTTTCTCAAAAAGACCTGGGGATGGTCTACTCCCGCGACATCCTTGGCGAGCCTGGGTCCCTCAACGTCACAGCCCCGCGTCTCGCAGACGAAGATGGGACACAGGAGCCGAGCGAAAGGGAGAAGGAGGAGAGGACATTGGATGAGCTGAGGTTCGTACCTGGGGACTTTTTGCTCGTTGCTGTACTCTTGCCGAAGAGTGTTGGAGCGCCGTCGGAGATTAATATCAAGGGCTCTGGCGCGGGGGCTCCAGGCGCGACGAATGGTTGGAGAGGCGGTGGTGCAGGGAGGGGGGATGGAGGATGGGGTGGCGCATTGAGCGGGCCTGGTGTTGGAAGGGGTGGAGGACACTGGAGAGGAGAATCCAATGCGCCTGTTGGTGGAGTAAGGGGACGCGGAGGGAGAGCTGGAACTGACTTTGGGAGGGATAGGGACAGGGAATTCGACAGGGATATGAGAGTGCCGCCGCCGAGAAGTGATTCGCCGCCGATGCGAGGGCGAGGGTTTGGTGGACGTGGTGCTGCCCGCGGCGGCGGCGGGCGTCGTTCGCGATCTCGTTCGTTTTCGCGCTCTCGCAGCCCTCCAAGGAGGAGGCGCTATGATTAGAAAGGTGTTTCGTGTATATATGCTTTTTGATATAAGTACTGACAATTATGACACCGACGAATAGGACTTGCACTTTGTTTTGTTGAATACTGCGCATTCTTCCTCATTCATTGCTTTCTCATCTTTATGTAATTTGTTCTCGTCGCAGCAGCAAGTCAATCCAAGTTGTATACCTCGCTTCCATCTCAAAAGTTGATCAAAAGCTTTCGTCCCACTCCCAGCCTCAATGCAGCCGCCTGGGGCCAAGAATATTCGGTCTCCTTTGGCACGTAGTCGGCACCAAAATCTCTGCGTGTTGAATTGCTTCGTTCACTTTCCTGACAACTTTATACAGACGCAAGTTCCTCTGGACATATTCCTAGAGGAGAAATATGGTGATTGATGTAGTATTCCTTCTAAGGTATGAGAAAATTTCGAGGAACACGCGTAAGTTCCAATGGTCCTACCCACCCGGACTGACCGAGTCCACTACCTCATCTTTACTATGAGAAAATATATGAACGGGAGAACAAGAATCTTTGTAGAAATATCCGGTTCGCAGTTTTCAATACATACGCATGCCTAATCCTTACGCTTTCTCTCAGTCGTCCTTCAAAACGAGTATCTTATCTGTGAACCTCATGAATTTGTTTATCCACCCTCCTCCCTTGTTCAACGATCTTATCGTCTTCGTACACTTGCACCGACAATCAGCACGTTTACACTCGTAAACCATGCATATTGGGACTTACAGAATGCAAGTTCTTCCAGAGTACGACCATGTGTCTCCGGAAAGAAGAAATACACAAAAAAGACTTCGAAAAGGAGGAAGACGCAGTAGCTGATATAGTATTTCCATCCAGCATTCGCAATGCCGATAGGGTTGACAAATTGATTAAAAAACAGAGCGGCTCGGCTGAACCATTGAAAGACG
>QGOA01000124.1:0-21095 GCA_003313075.1 Termitomyces sp. MG16
GAGCGCCGGAAATTGTTTCCTTAGAAAAAGGAAATATGTTGTTCAACTTTCAGGACATGTTTAATTCAGAAATATGTGGCATTCCTTTTTCTCATGAGATATGTTGATATGAAATGAAAGTTTGAATTATTTAAAAGAAGTCTAAGTTGTAGAGTTACGTAGTAAGTCTACAGGAACTAGTAAGTCATTTGGTACGTAGAAATAAATAATAAGCGCTCACCCTCAGTCACTCAACAAAAGTGTGTTTGACTGAGGGTGGCTTACGCTATTCCAGACTATCTGAAATAAAAAAATAAGGTTTGAGTAAAGTATAGCAAATACAGATTGCCGCCACCAGAAGTGGCGCGCTCGATATATGCCAAGGAATAAGAGATAAAAATAAATAAATAGAAAGTAAAACATATCTTGAAGTTCATGCAAGTCATCCTTCAACATAGGTGAAATTCATAACTCTTATGTAAGTAATAAGACGAGGGTTATATCTGTTGGAATACAATGATGTCACCCCAACAAACACTTTTATATGTTAGAACCCTATGCAAGTGTAAGCCTCAGTCTCATTGTAACTGACTATATATAGTGTTAGTCGTACCTATGCAAGTGCTGATACAATGCTGTACCAGCAGTCAGGGACACACCATGCACCAGAAGTCAAAATAAACATTTAATTATGGGCTGAAAACTGTAAGCCTCCTGGTAGCAGTCTCAACAAAAATATATCTCCAAAACATCCCAATAAATACACAGACAGTACAGAACAAAGGGCAGGGACCAGCTTAAACTATCAGCTCAACAATAGTCCAACCACTGTAATGGGGAGGGGAAGCATGGGAGCTGGCAGAAGTGACAAAATAGGATCAATTTGTGATGATCTAGATCAAGATCAGATCTGACAATGCCCAATTTGACATGACTGAAAGGGGAAAGGAAAAAAAGCATGGAGGGATGTCAAAAGAAGCATGGAATGCAGGGAAGTGCTAAAAGGGGAAAGAAGGATCTATGAATGGGATCATGCTAAATGGAGCTGAAGCAAATGGGGAAGTGGCAATCAAAGACATCCAGAGAAATGGTGGAACAAGAAGTTGAATGGTGGAACTGGTGGCACTGAAACAGGCCTCCCAAAAGGGAAATTTGACTATCAAATATGTTATTGAGGCTGGGGAGTTTATAACAAGGAGTCATGTGTAGCTAGTGGTCTGTGCATTAGAAAAACGGTATAAATAGCCCAAGTTTAGTAGAGAATAGACAGGCATTTGATAGACAAAAGCTCAGTGGTTCCTAGGGAGTGAATCACCTAGGCTAGAGTTTATTGAACACCTCTTATTGGAAGTCTATTGGTAGACAAAGGCTTGGTGATTCCCAGAGAGTGAACTACTTAGGCTGGAGTTTATTGAGAACCTTCTTCTGCATTGCAGGATATTTATTCTGTGAAGCACTCAATACATCAACCTTATCATCAAGCACCAGTGTGGATTAGAGGTTACTTTCTAAGACTTCAAGAAAGCCCCAGAACTATCAGTACTGTCAGGGGACTCCTCATTTCTTCCTTTTCTCACTGCTTATCTCTTCACTCTCCCTTCATTCATTCTCTTATTTCTTGACATTATTTCATTTTACTGTTTCTATTCTTTCAACACTATCTGTTAGTACTACTCTCAGCACTTGAGGTGCTCTGGTTCTTTAGCTACCATTCAGACAAGTGTGGGCCCCTCAGCACCGCTTCCAGACTGCTTATATAAGCCAGAGTTTGCCAGAGTTTGCCCCTTATTTGTACAATTGTTTGTTTAGGCAATTTTTGAGTTTTTAAGGTTTTGTTGTACTGTACAGTTGTTTCCCATGCTTCAGAGGCTTCAGAAGCATCCAACCTGGCATAGGGAATCTCTAGACTTGTTTTCTTTGGATCTCCCTCTCCCAGGTGAGTAGTTATTATGATATTGTCAGTACATACTCTAATATACTTTGGATCTCCCTTTGCCAGCTGTGTGACTGAGCCACAGCCTCTAGAGGTTGCCCTTACAAGTACTACTTGCCACCAAGTACTATAGTGCAAGCTACAGAATGTTAGCATAAGTTATGACTTTGAGTATGTAGATGACTTGTAGATGTAAATATAGATTTAGTCCTCAGTCACACCAATATAAGGTAGTACAACTGATGGGTGGTGCTCTGTGTATTTCTAGATATGACAAAAAAAAATAAGGTTCAATAGTAAAGAGTAGTAAATACCGATTGCTATAGCCACCAGGGCTCAGAGAGGGATTTGAAAAAAGAGAGAGATATCCAAAAATAGTAAGCCAATCACATAATGTTGGGGATAATGTAGGATCAACTGGTTGAATAAGGCCTCTTCTCAACATAACTCACACTCAGTCTTGTTGTAACTGACTGAGGGTATTGTTCTGTATGTATGGTAGTATATATAGGTGATTACTGTAACAATGGTTGGATTGTAGTTGATTTAAACAATGGGGGAAACAGACAGAATAGACATCGTGTTGATATAACAAATGGAGATCTCATTCAATTGGGAATAATATCTTTACTTTTTACTATCATGTGATCCATATTGTTTATCTGTACAGAACTCACATAAGTAGTAGATTGGATATGCATGAGAATAGCATCTTCAATTTTTACCATAATGTGATTTTTATAGTTGTAGTACAAAATAAGTCTTAAACTGCCTCAGTCTTTGGTAAAAGAACTTTGTTAACCTGTAGTATAAAATAAGTCTTAAACTGCTACAGGTCGGATGTAAGTAAACAGGACAGATCCACATATCAGAGGTGACAACATATCCTCAGTCTTTAGTAAAAGAACTGAGGGATAGAATTGGGTCATGCCACACATAAAGACCTGGTGGCTGAGAATTTAATATGATTGCCCTGGAGAAGTAAATAAATGAATTAAATAAAAGAGAATAAACCATTGAGTACCTGGGAAGTAACTAAGAGATGCTGCTGCCACAGTAAGGAATCTACCAGTGATGAGTCTATGGTGACAATACTTTGTCTGTATAGATGCTCACATAAGCAGTAGACTGGATAAAAATGGGAAGAATGTCTTCAATTTTTACTGTCATGTGATTCATCCTGCTGGTGCTGAAAGGCATTTTCATTAGAAATAGTCTATGTAAAAGAAACCTGTTATATTATTTACTATGTGCCAATTTCAAAAAGTCTTTGAACAAAGCAAATATAGTCTGAGGTGTCAAGCTTTCAGTATGTTCAGCTCTGTCAATGTCAATGCTAATGATTCTGATAGCAGTGCCCCAACAGGTAGCAGCACCTAACATTCATCTCTATTTGGAATTTATCAGGGTTTAGTAAACTACTTTCCCATAGATGTGCTAGTATTGTCCTTGTTAGAATCTTAGTCCTAATCAACCTGACAATGTGTTAGTTAATTTTACATGTACATTGTCAGGATATGCATAGCAAATATGTAGATGATGACTCACCCTCAGTCATGTACAAAAGACTGAGGGTTCATGTAGAATATTGTAGTATATATATAGGTATTGTGTAAGGGTCAATATATGTTTTGAACAATGGATGAATGATGAGAGGTGGCCAGTGGCAATGAGCACACAAAGGAACAAAGCAAGGTCAGGGTGTCCCTTCAGGACTCCAACAGTCCTTTCATAAGTCCTGAGTCACTGCAGTCAATAATATCAACTAGTAGACAAGATTTTAAATTGCCAAAGACAAACTGAGAGGCAGTAAAAGATAGTCTGAGTCCCCAGATTAACTGACAAGAATAGGCATGTCTTGTCCAGTGATGTGCTCAGGCTGAGCAGAAGCCTATCATTGTCTTTACAATTACTCACATAAGCAGTAGACTGATGATACAATGCTGTGCCAGTAGTCAGGGACATAACAAGCACCAGAAGTCAAAATAAACATTTATCAAGGCTGAAAACTATAAGCCTCCTGGTAGCAAGTTTCAACAAATTGTATCTCTAGAAATACCCCAATAAAACACAGTAAATACAGGACAGATTAGAGCAAGGACCAACTCAGGCTATCAACTCAACAATAGTCCAGCCACTGTCATGGGGAGGACCTCAGGAGAAGCATGGGGCTGGCAAATGGAGTGGATTGACATCAATCTGGAGTGATCTGGATTAATGGAAGACCTGATCTAAAAAGAACCAGATTGGAATGTTTTGATGAAAAGAAAAACATTACTAGAAAAGAATGAAGGAGGGATAAATGAAGGAAGGATTCAAAGAAGGGATAAAAAAAAGAGACGAATAGAAGTGGATACAAAGGAGGGATGAATAGAGGAAGGATTTGAAGGAGGAATAAAAGAAAGAGATGAATGGAATGGTGGCACTGAAACAGGCATCACAAAAATAGAAAATAGAACAACAAATTAGGTTAGGAATGCTTGGAGGTCAGGAGCAAAAGTCATGTGTATCTGGTAGTCTGTGCACTGTAAAAGAAGTATAAATAGCCCAAGTAGAGCAGAAAATAGACAGGCAATTAATGGGCAAAGGCTCAGTGGTTCTTAGAGAGTGAATCACTTAGGCTGGAGTTTGTTGAAAACCTCATATCAGAAGGCAATTAATAGGCAAAGGCTCAGTGGTTCCCAGGAAG
The DNA here is from genome assembly GCA_003313075.1 of Termitomyces sp. MG16. NCBI lineage: Eukaryota > Fungi > Basidiomycota > Agaricomycetes > Agaricales > Lyophyllaceae > Termitomyces > Termitomyces sp. MG16. The sequence goes on from QGOA01000124.1 coordinate 4,602, forward strand.
TGAATTACTTAGACTGGAGTTTGTTGAGAACCCTCTTCAAATACCTCAAGTTATTATCAAGCATCAGTATGGATTAGAGACAACTTTCTAAGATTACAAGAAAGCCTCAGAACTATAGTAATACTTGCACTCCAAGTACTACACTGGGTATATGTGGAAATACTGTCTTTACTTTGTACTATCATATGATCTATATTGTTTATTATTATTATTATTATTATTATTATTATTGCTTGGACCTGCTGGGGCTTTGCTCTATGTCAGGGTCCCTACTACTTTATACTCTGTATGTAGTTCTCCTGTTGTATGTATATTGGCTACTACCAAATTATAGTTGTGCCCAGAACTGGGCTTGAGTCTGTATTATGCCTCTGTGAGGCATGTCTGTATGTATTTTGTACATATTAGTATAATGAACAGAAGTAAAGTAAGGCGAACCAGGCTAGGTTATTACTGGGCATTTCTTATATCAAAAGTGATGAATAAGTCTCTATAGAATCTTTCAAATCATATTGTTGTATGGATGTATATGAACAGTATCTTTAAAACATTAGGGTTGCTGAGCAGGATGCTCACTACCTTGATGCCTGGATATAGTACTCTGTGCATGTCCCTTCTATAGTTTTTGTGCACCCAGAGTTCAAGCAGATAGTGGCCAACAGTTCTGGGGCCATCCCCACAGGCTGCACAGATGAGCAACTCAATCTTCTTTATATGATGTAAGTCTCTATTATCTGTTGAGCAGGCAATGACCAGTGCGCAGCTATACCAAGAGGGAAGCATGCTTGTATGACAACTCTGCTAGTGTGGTGATGATCTTAGCTGCATTGTGCCAGTTAGAGTCAATGGCTTTGGTCTTTTTGAACCTCAGCAATTGGGATAGGTGTTGTTCAGTGGAAGTCCACCACTCTTTTTTGTGCCTCATGATAATTGCTGCTTTGGATATTGAGAGTGGTTTGTGCAAGAGTATCAGCCTGTATATGTCAGTTTTATTGCCCTCAACTGCCTTTTTTGCTTCCCTATCTGCTTGCTCATTCCCTAATATTCCTTGGTGCCTGTCAGAGGACTCCTCATCTCTTTCTTCTTTCACTCCTTATTCCTTCACTCTCCTTTCATTCATTTTCTTATTTCTTCTGTCATTCTCTCATTTTACTGTTTCTATTCTTTCAACACTATCTGTTAGTACTATTCTCAGCCCTTGAGGTGCTCTGGTTCTTTAGCTATCATTTAGACAAGTGTGGGCCCTTCAGTACCGCTTCCAGACTGCTTACATAAACTGAAGTTTGCCTTTCTGACTTTCAAAGTCTGGAGTTTTCCTGCCTTGTTGTACAATTGTTTATTTAGGCAATTTTCAAGTTTTTAAGGTTTTGTTGTACTGTACAGTTGTTCCCTATGCTTCAGAGGCCCCAGAAGCATCCAACCTGGCATAGGAAATCCCTAGACTTGTTTGTTTTGGATCTCCCTCTGCCAGGTGAGTAGTTATTATTGTCACGACCCCTCCCCTCTGGATCCACCCCGGGACACTCCCGGAACACCATCCGGGACCCTCCCTCCAACCCCACAGGACACGCCCCGCCATCACGTGCATCAAGGGCTGCCATCAGCCGCCACCAGCCCTGATCAACGATCAGATCACGTGACTCGCTTCCAGCTATTCACGCATCACAGCTCCCTCCACACCAATTGATCACATGCCCCACACACGCGATCCAAGTATACAGTCCCTGCCCGCTACTCAATGACTCCTGGAACCCATCCCAGACACCCCAGAACCCTGAGACCTGGTCCCATAGTACTTATAGCGTAGTTCCCCGTTGTATTCGCTAGTCTTGATATTAATTGAATTGTTGCGTGCCCTCTGCTTGACTGGTATGCACTGACTGGCACGCTTTGCCTGGCATGCTTGAATAATCACATGCTCTAAGTTTGGTATGCACTTTGCAACTTATAATTTGTTAACCCGGTCTCATCTTAGAACCTCCGGTTCACAACTCGACCCCCATCCAACCCCCAGCTACCCACAACCCAAAACCCCCGGACCAAGTTCCCTCTCCCGGGATTACCCCTGTCCATGTCTTGAACCCCAGAGTCCTAGCCCCGGAGTTCCAGACACCCAAGTATCCGTAGAACAAGTCCGCATTGTAAGGGCATTGCTTTCCTGGAAAGCCCCCGACTCAGCAGAACCTGACAATTATGATATTGTTAGTATATACTCTAATATACTTTGGATCTCCCTCTGCCAGCTGTGTGACTAAGCCATAGCCTCCAAAGGTCACCCTTACAGTGCCCTGGTGTCCAGCATAACTCAATGTCCCCTTTTGATTCTATGAATCTCTTCCAACACCTTATCAATAAGGTACTGCCCTGTGCATGGCTCTAGGCCATGCAATGCAAGCATGCCCACCTGGTTTTCTGTCCCCACTGATGCTTTTCCTGTTCCTCTCCATCTCACCAGCTCCTGCCTTAGCAGTTCAAACCCAAGTACCTGGCCCATGCACTCCCCTTCAAACACTGTATGGTGCTCCTGCATCCCCAGGCACTGCCTCACCACCTTTGGTTTTGTGAACCCTTGGTATAACACTGCTGCTGCCCCTACCATCTTCTTGTGACCTGATCCATCTATGTATACTCTTATGTTGGCCTTGTTGCCCTGCTCTCTTCCTATTGCTTCTTCCACCAACACATCAATTACCACTTTCACTGGGCACTTCCACTCTGGTGGCCTCCTCATGATGTCAATCTTCTCAATCCCTTTCAGTTCCTTTCTCAATGCCCTCAGGATGTAGTGGATGGGTGCACAATGCTTCCTGATGAACTTTGCAGCCTTTTGTGCTGGCTTGTGCAGTGGGTGTGACTCAGGCATTACCACAATGCATGCAGCTGCTCTTACACAGATCTTCTTAATCCTTATATTTATTGGCACAAGTTCTATATAGGCATCCAGCAGGTTGTCTGGTGTTGTCTTCAAGGCACACAGTATTTGCAGTGCTCCCATTCTTTGCACCCTTCCCAACTTGGATTTCACACCCTTTGATCCCTCTACCTTTAGTCCATTCACAATGATGTCCAGGGTGCACCACACATCTGCCACATACAGCATTGTTAGCACTACCACTGCCTTGTAGATCCTTCTTACCAACTCTCCCCATGCCCCTCCACTTACTTTCACCAACCTCCTCATGTTTATCAGAACTGCAGTCCCCTTCCCTTGCCCATGTCATCTGCAAAGGATATTGCTAGCTCTCAATCTTTCTCTCTGCCCCCCTCAATCTGCCTAGCATTGTAGAAATTGTAGCATAGTCCTAACATGTTGCACTCTTGGTCAAGCCCACTGTCCACTAGAATTGTAGTCAAGGTGTAATTGTCAAAAGTTATTATGGTCTTCCTCCTACTCAGCTACTTTATTACCTCCTCCAGTACACCTCTGTTTCTCATAATTGTGCTCCAGAACTTCAGGCACTGTGTTGAAAAAGGCACTTTTAACATTGAGAAAAAGTGCTACTACCTCTTTCTTGCAGCGCCATGCATGTAACTGTTGGTTATGAGCTAGAACTGTCTTGTGTGGATCACACAGTGCTAAATCAGACCACTGTATCAGATTTGACTAAGTGAATACAAGATGTTGTCTTATGTAATACTTTACTGTATGTTAATAGTATCATTGACACTTGTAACACATGTGACACTCTGTTACAATGCATCCTTCACAAAAGCCACAAGTTTGTGCAGAGGGTCTGTTGTAGATTGTCCTGGCCTGCCACTAAACTGGTACTTTGGAAGGATGTTGTGTTTTTCTGCTAGATATGATGGCTTTGTCTTGATGCAGGCTGAGAATAGCTTGGCAACTGTGTCCAGCAATGTGATTGGCTGATAAGAATTTAGGTCTCCATAGTTGTCTCTTCCTGATTTCTTTAGCACTACCATAATGTCTTCCACCTCTCTGGGTATACCCCCAGTGTGAAAGTGGCCCTGAATACTGGTCCCAGGTAAGAGACCAGGATGTATCATGTCTTCATAATTATAACATTTGGTATGCCACTGAGGCCTGGGGCCTTATGGGGGCTTAACTTTGCTGCTACTGCATATATCTCTGCATTGGTTATTGGTGTCCACTGGAAGGCTGGTAGGAGATATTGGTGGTCTTGCAGAATTCCAGCAGCTGCTAGTTTGTCATAAAAAAATGCTTTGTGGAACAGCCTCACTTTTCCTCCATTCTCCTCCACCTCTCTGATCCCTCCCCCCACCTACTTGTGCAATGTTGGCACTTTCATGCATCTCCATCTGATAGTGGTGCTGTTACAAACTTCTTTGCATCTCACACTGTCTTTCTGTCCACCTGCTCCAGCCACTCCTTCTGGTGCTTCCTCTTTGCATCTTTTATTGCCTGCCTGTAGTTGTTCCTTGCCCTCTGAAAGCTCTCATGTGCAGGATGGTCCACCTCCTCCATTTTTACCCATGACTCCCTTCCTAACCTCTGTGCTCTCACCCACAGTTTTGACAACTCCTTAGTCCACCACCTCTTTGTATATGGCAACCTCCTCCATTTCTGCACCTTTGCTTCCACTGTCCTCTCTAGTGCCTCCATGATGTTGTCCAACCTCTTCTCCATCTCCTCCTTTGACCCAATCCTCATCTTCAATATGCCCTCCAACTGCCTCCCCAATTCCTCCTCAAACTCTCTCCATTCCACTTTTCTGAAGTTCCATACACTTACTACCTCATGTCATTCTATCATTGCACTTCCCATGGTGACAATCAGGAAGTGGTCTGCTCTTGGACACTGGTCTGGGCAGAGTGCTTCACATCATATAACACTGTCCTGTAGGCTGTCAGCTATAAAAACATTGTCTGGGTGGGTGAGATTCTTGGTGTTTTTAGCTTTGAGTATTGGCACGCTGGGCCTGAGAGCCATCACCATCCTGTTTGCCATCAGCAAATTAATGAGATCTTCCACCTCATTTAGATTTGGTGGGTGAACAAGTGCCTGTTTCTTGAGTAATCCCACATCAGGTGGTGCCTGTTGAAGTTGCCCACCCAGATGTCTGTCCCATTCCTGCTCTGCATTCTCCTCCCCTCAGCACTGTTGACAAAGTGCTCCACTGCTCTCATGCTCCTGAAGTGGTTGCATGCATTATAGACATTGAATATCCACAATATGCACTCACTCATCTCAATTTGGACTGCTACAACATCTGTGCTGTCAACATTGAGCCTTGTCCAGGCATCCATCACAATATTCCTGTTGATCAAAATTACTGCCTTTGACTTCTAGACCTTGCTCTCCTTGTGGTCTTTTGGGTATACTGGTCTCCATCTCTGTGTGGCTTGAGACTGTTTGTTAAAGTCATAGTATGGTTCCTATAAACATATGATGTCAATGCTGTCATTCATTGCTGCTAGTACTGCATGTTGGGTTATCAAGAACTTGTTTACGTTCTGTTGCCAGATCATCAGCCTGTCCATCCTGCACTGTTGTGGTTGTTCCATTGTCTCTGTCATTGAGTAGCCAGGGATAGTTCTCTTAGTTCTTTCCTGTGTGCTGTGACTTTGTCTAGGAGCTCATCAACTTTGTTGTCCAGCTCCTGTGATTTCCTGATCAATTTGTCTCCCTTGTCTGTGCCCTGAGAGTTGGTCTGACCTCCCTCAGTCTCTGGTCCAAGGTCACCCCACCTGAAATGTGTCAGCCTGGATTGGGTCAAGGGTCTCTGACTCTCTCATAGTGGGAGGCTTGTCTGGTTTCCCACTGTCATTTGCCTTAGAGTGCCACCTCCTTGGCCTGGCTTCCCCCTGCTAACCTGCCCTGCCCCTTGGCCATCAAGGGAGTCTGCTGCTGGCCTGTTGTTGAAGGGTCTTCCTTCCAACACTGACCTTGCCAATTTGTCTACCCTAGTCCAAGTCCAAGTCTCTTTGGTAGAGTAGTACTTGTACCTCATTTCTGGTGTTCTGTCTTAGAGATGGGTCTTGGCCTCTGGAAACATGGAACATGTCCTAGCTGCTGATGTGTGATTATGTTGTAACCTCTTAGCCTTTGACAAATACCTCAAATTTCCTGTCTTTGACCCTGGCATCAGCCCCAATCTTTTCTAGAAAAAGTGGCTTCACATCATCCTGAGTCAGCCACTCCACTGCCTCAGCAGTGTCAAGCTCATACAGAACTCCCCCATTCTTCAGCTTATGTGCAGAGATGAAAACAATCTTGGGGTGTCAAGCCCCATGATGCTATGAGCTCCTTTGCCATGGCTGCCTTCATGATGAGTTCCTTTTCCAACAGATTCTTGATGGTCATGCTTTCTGCTGGAAAGTCAAAAATAAGCTGCTGGGCTGTGCTGTGGGCCTGGTACAGTATGTCTGCCTGTTTTGCCTTTCTTACCACATCTGCATAGGTGTTCCTAGTCAGATGGGCACCTTTCTTCCTCCCCCCTTCCTGGTTGCTCACTGACTCCACAACTTGCCCCTCTTTGAAGTCTGCCCTGCCCTCTCTGTCTTTCACCTGTTTTGCCATTTCTTTCACCATCTTCACCAACACTTCAGCAAGTGTCTCCAAGACCTCGTTGTACTCCTCCAGGGCTCTCTCCACCACTTTGGCTACTCCCCTTTCTGTTTTCTTCATTCTTATGCACTCCAGGCTGAATGCAACTGCATGCATGCTGTCTCTGACCTCAGATGGAGTATCTGTCCTTTGCAAGATCTGGAGCAACACAGACTTGAGTGTCTCAGCACCTACAGTACTCATTGTGGAGTCAATGTAGCCATTGTCCCTCAGTCATTCCTTCATGCTGTCTACAGAGTTTACTTTCAGCTTTTGGTTTGCTGTTGCTCTCATGATGTGCAATGACTGCATGAATGGCTTTGGCTGTCTGCCTCCTCTGCTACCCAGTGGCATCTCTCTTGTTTAATGATGAAAGCTTATACATAGCATAGACAAACAAAAAAGCAAGTGCTATCTACTTCTAATCTGCCTGTCCTCTACTTTTGTGTTCTTTTGAGTTTTTCAACCAGAATTCCCACAGTCTGCAGGTGATGGTTCAAGATCAAAAGCAGTTCTCTATATTGTTTATCAGTATAGATGCCCACCATAAGTAATAAACTGGGTAAGTATAGTAATAATGTCTTTTGGCAAGATGCATTAGCTTCATGTACATATCAACCTGTTGCATGCTAAGTTTAGCTGTTGTGGATATCAAAGGTTAGAAAGTTAATTCTTAGGACAAGGATATGTTCTACACTGTTCAATTTTTTATGTTTGCAACCAAGAAATTACAACATGGGGCTCTTTCCAACCTCAGATCCATCCTTTACCTCTCCCACAGTCATTGTTGCTGCTGCTGTTGCCATTGCCACTTCACCTGCCTCCATCATTGCTATGGCCACTTCTAAGGACAATATCACTAGCACTATTACTTCATCCAATTTCAGCAGGGGCTGGCCAGCATCTGCCACCACCTCTATTCAAGTTTCCAGTATCACTAGATTATTCCATCAGTATGCTGCCAACAGACCTTCCAACTGATCAATCTCCTGCATAAGCTCTAAGGAGAGATGCAGGGCAGCCCTTGCTGGATGAGGGCAAGTGCTGAGGAGTGCCTGTCCAACAACAGTTAGTACTTGTGCTAATGACATCAACTGTGGTTGGGTATGCTAGAGGCTACATTGTGAAACGTCATTCTAGCATGTAGCATGTTTGTATTGTGAGAAGTTCTGGCAGAGTTCTGGTGTGCTCAAGACATTAATGTAACAAGAAGCACTAGATGTGAGTGCACTCAATGCTACATGGCAAACTGTAAGTGCTAGAGTCCTGACAAAGGTATAACAAAAAGAGAATAGCATAATGTAATAATGCCTGCTGTTGGCACTGTAGACAACAAAAACAATGAAGACATCACTAGTACTGGATTTTTCAGAAAAACAAATCCAGACTAGTGAGTTTCAATGGTGAAAGTAGCTGAGGTTCCTATTTGTTGTTATTTACATGTGCAGTAGCTATCTTTTATACTTTGTGCTACTATAATTTAACAAAATGTCTATCTGTAGTGCTATGGCCTAGTGCCTACAATCACTGCCTTGATCAACAATGCACTGTTAATAGCAACCAGTGGCATATTGACCATGGCAACTATACACTTCTCCAAAAGTTTAAATATGCTTGCTCACTTTTTAACACAAGTTCAAATTACTGGTTAGTTCCAGTAGTTGGTTGGAAAAACATTGACAGATGCTGTAATCCAGAAGCATGATCCCTAGTGCCACCTATTATCTCCATTTTGGATAGCCCAAGATGTCAAGCTTTTAGTGAGTTTGGCTCCATCAATATCAATGATGCTGTTTCTGATGGTGGTGCCCTGACAGATGGCAGCACTTAATTTTCATCCCCATTTGGAGTTCAGTGAATTGCTTCCCTGTAGCTGCACTAGTTTTGTCCTCCCATAGGTCCTAAGTCCTTGCAGTCAATAGTGTCAACTAGTAAATAAGACCTTTAACTTGCCAAAGATAAACTGGGCCAGTAAAAATGGCCAGAGTCCTCAGATTTGATTGATGAGGGTAGGCCTATTTTGTTCAGGAATGTGCTCAGCCCAAGCAGAAGCCTATCATCTCCCCCCAATTAAATATTGACTGTCCTCAGTCAAACACTGTTGCTATTCTGATGGCACTATGGTCCAGAGGCTGTAGCAGAACCATTGGATGAGTCCTTTGGTTCTGGGCTAGAGCAGGGAGATGGGTGGGCACCAGATGCAGGGGTGCAGGAGGCAAGGGTGGCAGAGTTGCAGGAGCTGCTGGGGAGAGTGGAGGGGGCTCAGGCAAGCCTGGTTCAGTGGAGGGACTGGTTGGTCAGGAGTGTGGTCACTGCCTGGGAAGAAGCAATGCATAAGTGGCTGTTTATTGTTCCTGTGGAGACCCAGTTGACCTTCCCAGATTGGGCATGGGAGCACTGCCTCCTGCTAGATGGGGACATTTTGGCTCATGCCCTTATCTTGCAGGGCATGTCCTCAATGTCCAGTCCTTCTTCAGCAAAGATCGTCCAGGAGGCCAGTCAGCTGAGGCATCTGCTGGCTGCCTATCAAAGGCAGAATCTGATTGTCCCAGGAATGTGGGTGGAAGTGGTGGTGGATGTGGGGGAGCCCCTTCCCTCATATGATGAGAGGATGGTGGCCATGGCAGAGACTCCAGCAACAAGAGGGGAGGGATTCAGTGGTGTTCTGAAGTCATAGGTTTGTAGGTTTCTTGATCCAGTAGTCCCCTTTTTTTCTGCTTGTTTCTTGCAGTTTTTGTAGAATATTGTAAACTAGTCTGCACATATACTTAGTACCATAAGAATGGAATGGAATGGGAAGAGGAAAAGAAAGGAAAAACTTAAAACTTATTGGTGGGAGTTGAATCTCTGGTGACTCCAGAGGCATATTGGTGGGAGTTTAATCTCTGGTGACTCCAGAGGCAGATTTTATGCCCTTGTGGCCATCTGTGGGGTTCTTGGCTTTGGGGAGCACAGGGCTTGTCTGAGTGGGAGTTGTGGAACTCCTGAAGCTTGTCAGGAGTTTCCAGATGGCATCTGCCAGTCCATGGCTGGTCCATCATATGAGGTAGTTCAGTCATTCTTGGATCATCTGGGAGTCGAGAATATGGTCAACCTTGTAGTGGTACTCATTGTCCACTTCAAAAAAAGGGAGCCAGTTGGGACATTGTCTGGAAAAGGGGTCTGGGGCATGCTTTTTGAGAAGTGGGACATGGAACATGGGGTGGAGTCCTTTGGTCCTGGAGGGAGGTTGAGTTAGTAGGTGTGAGAGGACACCTTCCAGGTAATTTTGAAGAGGCTGTAATGTTTGTGGTTGAGCTTCACAGAGGGGTGCCTTGATTGGAGGTTGTGCCAGTCAAGCCAGACTAGGGTCTTGGGGGACCAATCAGGGAGTGGGTTCTTGTCAGAAGTCAGTGTGCTTGGAGTAGGCCTGGTTGGCAATGTCAATCTTGCTCTGGAGGAATTTGTGGAGGTCCCAGAGGTCCTGGGCAACCTCATGAGTAGCATGGGCAGGAATATTCCAGAGGGATAGGGTCAGTGTGGTACTCTTTGTTTGCAAAGAAGAGGAAAATGCCAGTAGCAGAGTGGGGAGTATTGTTGTAGGTAAACTCAGTGAGGGGTAGTTCGGTGTACCAGTTGTTCTGGAGGTAGTTGACATAGATCCAGAGGTACTGTTCAAGGGTTTGGTTGACCTGTTTGGTTTGTCCATCAGTCTCTGGGTGGTACACAGTGGAGAGGTTGGTTTAAATGCTGAGGGCCTTACATAGGGATGTCCAGAACTTTGAGACAAAGAGGGGGCCCTGATCAGAGACAATGTTGTCAGGGAGTCTATGCTTAGAGAACACATGCTCCAGGAAGAGTTGGGCAAAGTCTGGGGCATTGTCAATAGTGTGGCACAGAATAAAGATGGCTTGCTTTATGAGTCAGCACACAATGACAAGGATGCCATCAAAGCCTCCCAATTCTGGAAGCTCAATGATATGATCCATAGAGATGGATGACCATGGGCGTTGTCTGACAGGTAGGGGTTTGAGCAGTCCATAAAGCCAGTGTCAGAGAACTTTGGCCCTGAGGCATAGTTCACAGGCTTAGACATACCAGGTGATGTCCTTCTTCATCCCTGGCCAAAAGTAAGTGTGGGAGATGAGTTGAAGGGTTTGATGTATTCCTGGGTGTCCCCTAAGCTTGTGATTGTGGTGCTGTTAGAGAATATTGAGGTGGACATTCTTATAGTTAGGAGCATAAATGTGACCATAATGGAGGAGCATTTTGCCATCAGGGGAGAGGGTGAAGGAGGGGTCAGATGGTGGTCCATCAGGAGTAGAGTTCCAGAAGTTATGCCAGGTAAGATAGTTGTCCCAGGGAGAGTCTTGGATCTGTTTCAGAATTCCCTCTTTGTTTAAGATTAGTACCATATTTAGATGTTCAGGAGGGATTACCACACAATGGTTGAAGGCATCCTGCTCTGCCTCAAAGGACTTCTTGGGGTAGACATCCAGCTGTCAGGTAAGAGTGTCTGGTTTGGCTCTGAGTTGTGCAGGGCAATAGTGGATAGTAAAGTTATACTCTGAGAGGACTTTGGACTATTGGGCCTGTCAGCAACTGAGGAGCTTGGTGGTCATGAAGTATTGCAGGGTTGTTGTGGTCCGAGTACACTTGAATCTGGTGGAGGGTGCCTTTGAGGTAGGCTTCCCATTGTTTGAAGGCTTCAACAATCATAAGGAGTTCCTTATTGTAGATGTTGTAGTTGAGTTCAGCTAAAATCATTGATTGGGTGTAGAAGGCTATGGGCCAGAGCTCTTGATTGTCCAGTCCCATCTGTGAGAGAATGCTGGGGATGGTGTAGTCAGAGGCATCACACTTCAGGATGACTGGAAGGGTGGGGTCATAATGCTGGAGAATTGGAGCTGAAGTGAAAGCTTCCTTGAGTAATAAGAATGCACTCTGGCACTTACTGTCCCAACTCCAGGAGGTGTCCTTCTGAGTCAGCTGGTTGAGAGACTTGGTGATGCCAAAGATATCAGCAAACTCATGATATTCAGAAGGAACAACTTCAGTAAGGATTTAGTCTTCAGTTTTAGCATTGGGGCCAGTGTCTTTGGCCTGGAGGTGTTTTTTGGGTAGCATTGGGGATACCTGGAGCTGGTAGGCTGGAGTGCCATCCTGGAGGATTCATATGAAGAGGGTGCAACCAATAATTTTGATGTCCAGAACTCTAAGTGGTTTGGAGGGTGCATCAGATTCAGGGCAGGGTCTGGGAATTGGCCAATGATTTTGAGTGGGGTAGTGGAGGCCTTTGTAACAGTTCTGAGGAATGTTTGGGGAAAATTTGATGGGTTTCCTTCAGAATGGGTCAGGACATCTGGGATTACTGAAGGTTTGAGGGTAGAGGTGGATGGCTGCAGTTAGTCAGGCTCCAGGAATGGGAAAAGTCATGGTGAGGTCCTCCCAGCAGATGTCAGAGTTTACCTCTTGAAGCCAGGTGAGTCCTAGAACAATGGGGGTTGTTTCAGAGAGTTGCATGACCAGGAATTTGGCTGGGAATGTCAGACCATTGTCAAGGGTGGATGGTGGTGGTGTGGCCCTTTGTGATGGGCTCAGATGTCACGTTGTTCCTGTCAAACAGCTGGAGTTCAAGAGATCTGCTGAGCTCAGTGTGGGGAAGGTTGAGGTGGTCACTGATGAACATCTTGGTGGCCCTGCTGTTGACAAGAGCAGAGAGGGACTTGGAGTTGGCACCAAGGCATATGTGAATTGAGAGCAGAGGCTGAGAGGTTTCTTGCTGGAGGTCTTCCAGATTCATCATGAAGGAGGGAGACTTGAAGAGAATAGGTTCCTGAGCTGTGCCAGAGTCAAGGTTGAGGGTGAGGGCCTTCCAATCAATCCAGGGATTTGTGGCACACAACCATGGGAGTCCAAGGACAAGAGGGGCAGTGACATGAAGCTTGGTGACCAGGTGTCAGGGGACTCCTTATTTCTTCCTTTTCTCACTCCTTATCTCTTCACTCTCCCTTCATTCATTCTCTTATTTCTTCTGACATTATTTCATTTTACTGTTTCTATTCTTTCAACACTATCTGTTAGTACTACTCTCAGCCCTTGAGGTGCTCTGGTTCTTTAGCTACCATTCAGACAAGTGTGGGCCCCTCAGCATCGCTTCCAAACCACTTACATAAGCCAGAGTTTGCCAGAGTTTGCCCCTTGTTTGTGCAATTATTTGTGTAGGCAATTTTTGAGTTTTCAAGGTTTTGTTGTACTATACAGTTGTTTCCCATGCTTCAGAGGCTCCAGAAGCATCTTATCTGACATAGGGAATCCCTTCTCTTTGGATATCCCTCTGCCAGGTGAGTAGTTATCATGATATTGTCAGTATATATTCTAATACACTTTGGATCTCCCTCTGCCAGCTATGTGACTAAGCCACAGCCTCCAGAAGTCACCCTTGCAGGAGGGCAAACTGGAGAGCATTGTAGTTCTAGCCCATCTCATAGGCCTCTTTTTTCAACCAAATGGCAAAGTACTCTTTGGACCTCATCCAGAGATTGAAGAGGTTCTCCTCAGCCTCTGTGACAGTGTCAAAGATGCTGAATTGGCTGGAGAACTCCTGTATAAAGGCCATCCACTGGGATAGCATGAGGTTGCCAGGGTCAAACCAGAGAAGAGCTGTGTAGTGGTCAAAGGCTAGTCTCTGCAAGTATGATGCAGCAAATACAACGCAAGATCCTTTGAGCTGAAATGTGACAGGTTTGGCCTGAAACATGTTGAGATATTGCATCAGGAAGGTCTGCTATCTCTGGAGGTTGTGTCCATAGAAGGGCTCAGGCTTCTGGATGTCTAGCCTACCTTCCTTGGCGAGGGTGTCTCTGGTGTTGTCCTGTGGGTTTGGGTTGTGTGGAGGGGGGGCAGCATTGTAATAATAGTAGTAGTGATTTTTCCCTCTCTGTTGAGGCAGAAAGGTGTCCACAGCAGTGCCCCATCCTCTGGAGGGGCCTCCATCAGATGGGCCTCCTCTAGGTGTCATTCATAGCCTCTAGATGGCAGTCCAGAGGCCCACTGGAATTGGGGAGTTCTCCGTATGAGAGTGGCAGAGGACTACCAGATCCAAGATTGGGGGTGTGAGAGAGTCAGCCTGGGGGAGGAGAACCTCAAGGAGGGCCCTGCTCTGCAGGGCATTGGGGCCGCTAGTTGTAGGGTGGTTGGGAAGGTCCCTGGTCAGGGAAGGCCCAGGGTGGGGCTGGCTCAAAGGGGGGTCAGAGTGGGGTGGACCATGCAGTGGTCAGCAAGGAGGTCACAGATCCATATGGGGGACAGTCACAGGAGAACTCAGAAGCAGGCACAGGTGGTGGGTTGCCAGGAGGAGGTCCAGAGTTTTGGAGTTCATTAATATAAAAGAGGGTGTCCTCCAAAGTATTATTGTTCTTGGGGGTGGGGTTGTCTCTCAGAAGCAGAGGGTTGCCTTGTGCTGCCTGCACCTAGGTGTTGAAGGCACTGGGCACTAAGTAGGCCTGGAGGTGGGCTGAGAGCCTGATGGTGTGAGTAGCAGGTTGCTTGAAGAGACTTCCAGTCAGGTTCAAAGATTGTACAGTTGCAGAGATGGCGTTGAGCTCTTCTTGTTGTTGTTGGTTTGGAGGTGGGGGGTTTCTTTGAGTACTGGCCCAGGGCTCATCCCTCTGAATGTGGAAGGAACAGGCCACCAAGGGGTCCTCAAAGTGCCAGAGGTTGGGGCTGGTGTGGATTTTGTTGACAAGGGCCTGTAACTTGTTTCAGAGCACCAAGTCCATCTGTAGAGTCCTTTTGATGTTGTTGGGAAGAGTTCCCCTCTAAAACTGATTGTGGAAATGGAGGAGGCAGTTGGCCCATTCTTCTGGAGTGCCTTGGAGGTTGTGGTTGCCAAGAGTGACCAGGAGGGCATGCATGTGTTGGGCAAATTCTGTGGGGGAGGTTTGGAGTGCACATAGCATCTCATCCCATTGCCAGTTGTAGTCCTCTGTTTGTTGTTCCAGGGGAAAGGACAGCAGTTGTGTTGGTGGAGCTATCATAGGGCAGGGTTAGATTTAGTAGAGAGGTTTGGGGGTTTTGGTAGTCGATGGGGGCTGTTGAGGTTGGGCAGGCTGAGGCCAAGGTGCAAATAGCCCTCTACTGGCAGGAGGCAGAGTGGCCCCCCACAGGGTCTTGGGAAGTCCTCCAGGAACCATTTTGTAGGAGCTGGAAGTGATAGAGGGGTTGGCATACATCCACCAGTCTGGAGGGTGCAGGAGCTGGCTGGCAGAGGGGCTGTAGGCTCCACTTGAGTCAGGGGCCCAGAAGCAGAAATCAGGAGTGGGTATAGGGGTTGGGGGGTGCTGTGATTGTATTGTTCTGATATTGGGTAATCATAGGTGTCAGTCTGGTAGCCCACAGGATAGTAGATGGGGTGTATGTAGACATTGAGAATGGGGCAAGGGGGAGTCTTGATATTATGTCAGGTTCTGCTGATAACAGGGGCTTCTGATGGCAAGCAGGTCCTTACTAGGTAGACTCAAAGTCTACAGGATGTTGCATGAGGGTGCTCCAGAGAGTATGCAAGGCACCAGAATTTGAAGGGGCAAAGGAGCAGAATTTCAGGCTAAGTCCAAGATACAGCAATGGAGAATGGAGCCAGGTAAGGCAGAGAGACAAGGAGGAAGTGATCAGGAAAGAAACTGAGACCAGAAAATGGAAGAGAAAATTGAAATGAGACTTGTGAGAAGGAGAAAATAGATTGGGCAAGTAATATGAGATAGACAGATGAGTATAGAGGCAGAGGTTTTAACAATATCAAAACTGACATTGATGATGCCAACTGTGGTTGAGTGTGCTGGATGTATATGTAGTACAACACTGTCTCCAGCACCTGGCATGTGTAGTTGTGAGGAGTCCTGACAGAGTCTCAGTGTGCTTGAGCAAATGTAATAGAACAACATGCTAGATGATAGCACCTTGGGTGCTACCTAACAAACTGTAGGCATTGTAGCTTAAGCAAAGATATAGAGATAAAGATGGATAGTGCAGTGTAATATGCCTGTAGGTGGCACTGTAAACAACAAAGACAAGATAGACGAGGCTAGTGCCCAACTTGGTGACAAAATTAGGTCAAGCTAGTGCAATTTGAATGCTAAGTGTAACTGGGTGCTCGAAAGGTTATGATTTGTTGTTATGTACATGTGAAGTAGCTATTTTATACTATGTGCTACTGTATTTTCCAAGATAAGTCCATTTGTGATGCTACCACTTAGCGCCTCTCCTTGTGGTTCTCTCTAATGGTGATCTGTCAACAGTGACCAACAGTGTTATAATCCACAGTGACCAACAGCAACTCTAAATTGACTTAGAAGTATATGAGTCTGCTCACTTTTAATATAATTCTGATTGGCCAGGCCACTCCAGGGTATGGTCAGAAAATCCTTGACAGATGCTGTGAGCACTAATGTCAGCGCTATGCATTGTATCAATTCCTGATAGGTCCAAATGTCAGGTTTGAGTATATCCTGTGCCATCGTCATTGATCATTGATTCTTTTAGACTTCTGATTGAGGTGCCTCATCAAATGGCAGCACCTAATGCTAACCCCTTCTGGAAGTGATTGTGGTTTGGTCAGAGTTACTGTCACAACCTCTCCCCTCCGGGCCCACCCTGGGACACCCCCAGAACACCCTCCCTCCAACCCCACAGGACACACCCCGCCATCACGACTGCCAACACCGCCATCACGCGCATCAAGGACCGCCATCAGCTGCCACCAGCCCCAATCAACGATCGGATCACGCGCATCACGCATCACAACTCCCTCCGTGTCAATTGATCGCGCGCCCCACATGCGCGATCCAGGTATACAGTCCCTGCCCGCTACTCAATGACCCCCGGAACCCATCCCAGACACCCCGGAACCCCGAGACCCGGTCCCGTAGTACTTATAGCGTAGTTCCCCATTGTATTCGTTAGTCTTGATATTACACTGCTTATACTGT
>QGOA01000125.1:0-16188 GCA_003313075.1 Termitomyces sp. MG16
GTGGTGGGATCTCTTCCTCTTCCTCGGTTACGAAGCTAGAGGGTTCTTCGACCATGACGTACTCTGATTGAGGTTTGTACGTCGAGGCTTTTTGCATACCCTTAGTGGAGTCGACAGAGGATTGTCTGGCCATTGACAAGGCGCTTTGAACACTCGTGCTACGAGTTGGGAACGGCATGGGGACAGGGGACCGAGGCAGAGGCAGAGGACTTATACTTGAGTTATCGCTTTCCGAGTTTACCGTCCCACGCCTTCGTGGACCTCGTGCAGGAACCGGAGGGGGAACTTCCTCCGGTTCCTCTTCTGTTTCTTGCGCATCAGCCTGGTTGATCTCCTCAATCTCGCTATCCTCAATTTCAACTTTTACACCCTCATCAGACGTTGCAGACCCAGGGGTAAGTCGGGATGTTGAGAGCCCGCTTTCCTGCTCATTGATATCCTGACTCTGGGACAGTGACGTTGGTCGAGCGGGAGGTGCACGAGAAGGTGGCGCTGTAGGTCGTTCCTCCGCCTCAGACGCCTGTGGCCGGACAGCTCCAGCCCCTAACGGCATCATACCGATGCGCATACCACCCATCATAGCAAGCTTCGCCGCAATCCGCTCCTTTCTCGCTCGCTCTTCCTCTTCCTCCCTAAGCTCGCTCGCTCCAAATGGTTGCTCAGAAGGGTCTTGCTGTTCTGCTTCTTCTTCCTTTGGGACAGGAGGAGGAGGAGAGTGGGCTACATGAGGTAAAAGAGGTGCTGCGCCAAACTTAATTCCACCAAGCTTCGCCATCCGTTCAGCGATTGTCTTGACACGAGCAGTCTGATCATCTTCAGGCGTAACGGGAGATTCAACGGCAGGGCTGTTAGCACAAGGTTGAGCATTGACAAATGACACCCTCCTGCTTGGACTATAGAACGAAGGGTCAATGGGATCTATGAGTGATAATCAGTCAATAGACGAAATCAACAAGCACGAGTGAACTGACCGCCTTCCTCTTCGTCCAAAACTTCCTGATCAGCCCCATTGGTTGGATGCAAAGAAATACGAGGCGATAGAAGAGCCAAAGACGTCTCTCCGGAACCCACAAACGGCGGAGGCACATGAACAGTTGGCTCAGCGGCCTCAGGATACGATTTCTGGCCCAATGGGGAGGGTACGTCCCTTTGTACCTGTTCATCTGACACAGGAGGGGGAACAATCATCGGAATCTCATTCAGTGGTGCAGGCGGCGTTGGGAATGTTGCTGGTCCCTGATGCGTAGGCGGAGGTAGTACCTCACCAGAATCGTAATCCTCCGCGTCTGAAACAGGTGCAGATGGCGTCGGAGGGGGAGGGATCGATCTTGAAGGGCGTGCGGAGAGCCTTTTCCCAGTTGGAGGGTTGAAATCGTCGGATTGCATCGACCGCCGATTGGGAACGGGAAGCTGCGGCAACTTGTCATCTGTGAGCTCTTCAGATGAGACAGAGTAACGAGGGGATGAACGACGCAGGGGTTGTTCAACCTCTGAAGGTTGATGGAATAGATGTGACGGAGGAGCTGGAGGTGGGAATTCGCTCGGAAGCTCGGATTCACTCAGATCTTCTGATTCCGGAGGCTCTGGCACTGGTCGAGGAGGGGGTAATGACCGTCGAGGAGGATGGGCGATAGGAATAGAGTCTTCTTGACGCGAAACCGAGTCGACGGGTACCGCTGGGTCTACAGGCAGAGGGCTGATAGGACGCGTCAATGAGTGAACAACCCGCGGCCGCGAAGCGAGAGACGTCTCAGATTCAGCAACACTTGGTGCTTTGTCAGGATTGCTTCCATCCACATCTGGCGTCAAGACCAATTCATGATCTGTCTTAGGTCCTGCACGTGCATCGGTGCCATCATT
The DNA here is from genome assembly GCA_003313075.1 of Termitomyces sp. MG16. NCBI lineage: Eukaryota > Fungi > Basidiomycota > Agaricomycetes > Agaricales > Lyophyllaceae > Termitomyces > Termitomyces sp. MG16. The sequence continues at coordinate 1,861 of QGOA01000125.1, forward strand.
AGCAGCGTGCGTGATTTCCCCAGCTGTCTTCGCATTCTGACTGATTTCTCGCGAGTCTATGAATGATGGAAAAGAGAGATGTAATCAATGGTACATTCTTTGTAAATGTGGAGAAGAGAGAGAGAAAGTAGCAAAAGATTATTTACCATCCTCTGAACCAATGCTTCGCTTCTCCAATGCAACGGGCTCAACTGTGTATTCTTTTGTGGTCGGCGACAACGCCGGAGAATTGTCAAACGCGCTCTCTGGAGATTGAACCCTGATTGGTTGAACTACATGCGATAACTCAGCGGCAGCAGGATGTAAATGCTGCTTTTGTGGGGGTGAAAGAGGCAGCGGTGGCAAATCCACGCTGCTCTGAGCAGTGCTAGAACGTTTGGCGACGGTGGGAGGGGTCTGAACGTCTTCTGAAGAGCCTGATTCCTGACGCTGAGGAGGTGCGAGTGCGCGTATTTTTGCAATCGTCTCAGCGATACGCTTAAGGCGAGCTCCCTCGTCTACCTCAGCTTCGTCTGGAGACAGATCTACCTCGGAAGACTCTTCGTCGTCGTCGTCAACAGCTTCCGTAACGTTCTGCTCATCAGCTAGTTCAGCAGAATGTTCCGACGAATGACGAGAATCAACATGAGAAGGCTCGTCAGCTTCAGACACTGGCTTTTCTGCTAGAGTCTCGATAGGTTCCTTGGCGTGCTCAACCTTTGTGGTGGAATGTTTCGCGATGACAGGTTCTTCAACTTCTTGAGCGACAATAGAAGTTGGATGCTCAGGTTCGTCTGCCACTTCGTCAAATCCACCAACTACTTCTTGGACGTCTCCTGCATACTCCTTCGCCGCGCTCTCGCTGATGGTCGGAGCGGCATCAAGAATGTCTTGGTTACTCATAACTGGCGCGTTGCCTGAGCTACTGACGATTTCGTCGCTTACAGCAGGTGCCGCCTCGGGAGTCTTGGGTGCCTTCCTCCTGGGAGGACCTGCACGTCGAGGAGCGGCGGGAACTGGCATATAAAGAGGTAAGCTGCGAGTTGCTTGGGATTCAGCTTCGGTAGAAAGTGAAGAGGAGGATCCAGAGTCCTTGCGCACGGGCACAGAGGGCGGTTCTGCAGGTCAAAGGATTAATGTATGCGTAAACTACATGAACCCAGTATACCCACCAGCTGTATTTGACATCACGGTAGATTGTTCGTCCGATGAAGCAGTAGCCGCAGTCATAGGCTCTGTGCCAAACGTAAGAAATCAAGCGCAATTATACTGTGAAGGCAACATACCATCGGTGATAGCTTCAGCCTTCTGAGATGCATCCTCATCAGTAGTCTTGTCTGCTGATGTCTCGAGTTTGCTTGGCAGAGTCGGCTCATCTACATGCTCAGGCTTTTTCACAGACGGAGGTCGGCCGAACATAGGCGCCATTCCCACCCTTGCGCCTCCAAGACGCGCCATTCGCGCAGCGATGGCAGCACGGCGTTGCTTATTTTCGGCCTCGGGGTCAACCGCGACTGCCTCCTCGCCTTCAGCCTGATCACGGCCCGAGGATTGTTCCTCAATGTTTTCATCTGCAGATTTCTCATCGGATGTCGACTTCCTCACAGGCGGGACAAGTTTCGCCGGGTCGATGTCATGGGATTCATCGTCATCGTCATCCTTGTCCACGGGCGCAACAACAGGAGGTGGTTTCCACTTTGGTTTCTCCGTCAACGGCTTGGGTACCACAGGCGGCGGCGGTGCGCCGAACCCGCCGCGATTCTGAAGCGCGGCCATCCGCTCTTTCAGGGTCCCGCCCGTCTGGATACTCTCCTTTACATCAGACGCGGACATGCTATTCGGCTTCTTGTCAGATGATGCATCGGATGCTGATGGAAACGTTGGCGGAAATTGTGATTTGGGCTTCCAGGAGCTTCCGCCGGGTTTCGGACGAGGAACTGGGGCTTGCGCGGGTGCTGCGCTGCCTAGAGGCTTTTCAAAAGCAGCGATCCTGTCGCGCAGTGAGCCTGGCTTGGGCTTGGACGGCGGAGACTGGTCAGACATGAGGTGCAGACCAGAGATGATGGTGGTTCAGGATAACGATGCGTCTCTGCTTCTGAGCACCCGGCAGCGGCTAGTCAGCGCCAATACTTTAAAGTTTCTCACGCATACTATAAATTCGCGGATCCAAAATATTTTACAAATTTTACGATATACGGTCGACTTAGAGTGATCATGAATGATTCAAGGAGACGTGATTCATCGGAAGACCCGGAGCGGCCGAATCTCTTCTAAGCCAGAATGGTCCTGGAAGACAGATTTATGAAGACGATGTCCATACGTATTAGGTAGGCATACTCACCCACTGGATCGTCTGAATCGTGGAATACCGTGGTCCAAGACCCGAGAACGCCAAAAGCGGAACGCATCCCACCTACCTGGACTCCGACAGAGCTAGGATAAAGTTAAGGACCGATAGCTGCCAAGAAGCTATGGAGAGACTGACTGCCAGATTGCTTGACCATTTTCACCGGAAATCTGCATGCATTACAATGAGAACAGTTCCAACTCGAAACTGAGGAATGTCGTACGAATTTCCATCGCACTTCACCATCAGTGGTCATTTTCACAGCGCCCGTCATGGTTGATGTACTATCTGACATCTCTCCCATGAAATGTATAATGGGCCTTGTTGGATTATCTGAATCAGGAGTGCAGGACACCTTCTTCAATGTCACATTTAATGTCCGGTAAACTTCCCCAAAATCCGCTGCCTCGAACATCGACGTGTCGAGGTTCCCATTTGCATCTCGCTGGAAGAAGCGTACTTGAGCTGATACGATGCGGCTTCAATTTCAGTAGCCAATACCTACCTTTGTGTCATTATATTCTGCTCTACCAGTTAACACGCCTGAACAATGGCAAGTAGCAGTGTACGTACTCAGAAGCTCTCGATGGTCACAGAAGCAGAACGAAACTTTCCATGTCCCTGAAACGCCCGCCCAGTCCTCCTCATCGTCGATATTCGTCCTTGGCGGGAGAACAACCTGAGTCGTCTGTATACTCATCGGGAAGATAGCAAATTGGAAGCTCTCGTCCTCGCCCTGAAGATCGACGATATGCATTGACACGACCTGATGAAGAGCCTGCACATGCACCCAATTTACACCTCCCACACCGTTGAGCGGACCATACAGACGGTCCGGGCAATAATTCTGCATGTCATACACAAAGGCACGCGATCGGACTCTCCCATGGCGAGTGAGATCGTCGACCGTGAGTCCATAATAAGTATGCAGGCGCGCACATAGCTGCCTTTCTTCTTCAGTCGCAGATGTACTGAGTTCTATGTCCTCGAAGAAAGACGTCCCTCGAAGCATGGCGACGACCCAAGCGAGATTCAGAGATATGTTTTCGAAATCATCCATGCCCATCAAAGGCGGCACCCACGTCACCAGCTCTATCAGCGTACGTAGGATCATCAACCTCTCTCCAGGACGAGATAAGCCGGGGTTATACAACACTGTCCTGGCTCTGATGAAACGCTGCAGGATCGTCTTCCAATCAATGTCGTGTCTCCTCGCACCTTGCGAGGATACACAGATTCTGGGGTCGTCCAGCGGCAGCGTGAGATAGAGCTCCCGCCAGATAAACTGGTCTTTAGAGTTGTACAGCAGGAGACGAAGAAGTTGGCAGCATTGCGACGTTTGCGCCACGTCAATAGGATCCAGTTGTAGCAGGATATGCTCGAGGACTTCGTTTGGAAGCGCGACCAGACCTGGCATTAGAGAATGTGTGCAGTCCTTGTAATCAGACTACATATAGCCACCGGCCTCTCCGGCCTTGGAGTTTCTTCATGATTGTCATCCCGGGGAAGTAAAGTCACGTGAGAGTCACGACGGAATTGGGCATGATTCAGGAGGTCGTCTGGACTGTGTAGATAAATCTGAATTTCACGCGTCATAATCACTTGGTTGAAAAAGCATACAATACTATAACGAGAGCATGGCTCTTCCCACAGAGATTTCTTACATTCAATAAGAAGTGACCCACTTATTCCAACAAGGCTTGTCAAGGGTGGTGGATCTAAACTCCGACACTTAGGGTCGGGTAGATAGTGGTCGCAAAACAGTTTGGAACTACATACCCCTTGTTTCATGCAACATAGTCGAGAACAATACATTTGACGCTATACACTAAATCAAGGTCAATCATTATTGCATCTCCACACACACTCAAGTATAACAAAAGTACTCATACGTGTTTAGGTTCCGTTTTTGGAAGTTCGGTTCCACATCCGACATCGTCTTTCCGAATTTCAAAGTTCAAATTTTTCTAGTCTTTCTCCTTGGCAACATATCGAGCACTGGTTTCAACGAATGTGAGGACGCAAAATAAACTGGTTTTACGGTCTGTGGACACGGACGATCAACCACACCGAATTCATCATCTAATGTGGCATGGAAATCAAGATAGTAGCGGCCGGAGGAGACACGAAATCAAGAAAGTGGGGACATAGCTGACTTACGACATTGTTTTTGTGGTGACCCTGCTCAAGAAAATGACGAGTCAATTGTGCCTTGCAACTCAACTGGCTGTGAGACGAAAACGATTACCCACAAAAACATAAACATCGAACGTTAGTATCATCCTCCATGTGTAGTGCTGGAACTGCCTCCTAGAAATTCAGTCTGCCACACATGTACATCGAAGGAGGGAAACGACGTGAATGACATCACGGGGATCTCGGACTTGACCAATTTGGAAATGTGCCTGATTACATAGTAAGCCCAATCCCCAACTCGAAAACCAAAAGTTTGACCCCATGTGTTTTTTTTTTGGGAAAGCCGGCATCCACTGAAGCCTATTATTCGACCACGGAACTACATTTTTCATAACTACGTATACGTGATTCTCGCAACTCTCGAACCTCTAAACCTGTTAACATCTCAAGGAGTCGACGCAGAATCTAGTATCCATAACTAACCATACACCAGTGACGCCCGGTACGTATAGAAATTCATATACCCTTGGTAACTTGTACATCTGGCGCGGATGCAAATGGAAACGATAACAATAAGTCCAAGTAATCAGACCCTTGTAGCGAATCACGACCGCTCGGTCAATCAAGCTCAACCCTCATGCAAGCCTCATGGGGAACGAGCGCTTCCTGTCGCTCGAGTACTCCATTTGAATCAGCGCATGCTCATGTAGAGATAATGCCGCACTTTACTTCCGACGTCCTGGTAATTCAAACAAAGCCTCCAGCTCTGGTTCATCTCCCATAATCAAACACCGATATCATTTTACACACAACCCAACGTAAAAAGGAAACATGAAAAACACTCCGAGTCTAAAAGATCATAGAAGCTTAAAATCAAACCGCACTTCGGACGAAAAACTCGGCTGTCTTGGCAAGTCACTTGTGTGTATTGCGCGTGACTACTTACTTCCTGGCCAACGACGCCCAGTCCGCTATCAGCTTCCGTCCAACACTAGGCTCCAACTCCGTCCCGTCCCTCGATACCTTCACTTCTCTGTTATGATTCCACGGATTGCGTAAATTCCTAGTCTTCTGGAACGAAATTTTCTCCGTCGAGAGCCATTCTATTTTAAACGACTCGCCCCAGTCGTCACGTTTTTCACGTCTTTCTATGGGGTCCTTGACAGCCGGAAAATCACCATTACACCTCTCCGCCTCTTCAACTACAATCTCCAGAGGACTATCATCTCGCACTGACCTCCTAGCTCGTACCGGAGCCATAGGATCCAATTGAAACTCGTCCGGTGCAGGTTGATCGCGGATACCAGCATTGAGCAGGTGATGGTCAGTACTATGTCTTGCAGTCGGAGCTCGGAAAGTAATAATTTTGTGCTCAGCCCCAAGTTCTGCAGGAGCTGACTGTACGTTCCCAGTAAAATGATAGTGTGTAAGGTCTCCCTTCGGAGTACCCTCAATCATTGCGAGTGGCGACTCGTCCACGAAACGGTTCGAGCCAGGCGTAAAATAAAGATCATCACTGCCATTAGTCGAATCGCCAAGGCTGGCCCCTTCTTTTTCATCCCCACGCCCAGCGGAAGAGAAAGGAGGTGCCCGTGATGAGGTAAAGTCAGAGTCTCGTAAGGCCCACGTAACCTTTTGCCCACCACGCCGGATCGATCCGACCATCCTATGGCGTATTTAGCTTGCGCGGCAGTGGATAAAAAACAATTTTCGCTACCTAGCATATCCGTAAAATTCGCCACTCTTGTTTACACTGAAGATCAGGTAAACGTCTTGACTGGTGCGAAAAGCCTGGTCGAGAATCCCTTCATTATGCTTCTGGGTCGCCCATAATCCATTTTCCTTACTGAGATCCAAATCAGACTGCATAAGCATTATCAGACGGCGTCCTTAAATAGCTGAAAGAAGATGAGAATCACCTGGGTCAACGACTTCAGGATAAAGTAGCGTTGCGGGAAAAAACGCGCCAACAAGCTTGAGTTGGTTGATGCATACGAACTTGAGCTTGCGAGTGACTGTGGTCCATGCCGTCCCCCAGGATCGTCGTCACTAGAAGTGGAATAGGACGATTTGTCTGGTAAAGGCGAGGACGGGTCATTAGGAACCGATTCTGTCAGCGATGATTCTCTGTCTTTACGTTCTTTGACCCAACGAAGATGCATGCCTATTCCTCTCTGCCCACCAACTCCAGCTTTCAGATCGTCATCCGTCCTTCGCATCCGACACACAAGCTTTGGACATCGTGGGTCTCCTGGACGCAAGGAACGCCCATTAAGATGTTCGACAGCAGCCTTCAAATAGACCTCATTCTCATAATTGATAAACGCGCAATTTGACCGCGAGATGAGGAAAATTGACAGCACACCACTATTCGCGGGAGCGTCCGGAGTACCTTCCGGAAAGCTCGTGAAAAAGCGCCACAACTCGTCGTGCGTTGCATTCGACGGGATATTTCCAGTCCACATCACCCAATCCGAACGATACGAGGGAGGATTGGGATGATATGAACGGCGGACCAATGGCTTCTTGCCACCTCTGCTTCCAGATCCATGATTGGAACCAGCTCCTAAGCGCCGCTCGGGGGAGGATGGACCTGGTAAATTCGGCGATGTTGGGGGGCTCACAGGTGGTAACGGAGTAGACCGATGATAAGGATTGATATGAGGGACTGGATATGAGGCAGGGTAATTCCTTTGATACGCATCGAACGGTTGCTGAAGTGGCACGCCCGCATGGTTGGCATTATACCACCACGTTCTTTGCCTGTTTGTCTCGGGAGACAGTGACTGATTGTACGGCGAGCCTGAATATTGCGGATACACTGGAGGCGATGGGGAATAACCTTGTAGATGCGGGTAACCATACGATGAAGCAGAGTTTGGAGGTGAGTAATTCAATGAATGAATAGGACCAGGCGATGCATATCCACCAGGTACGTGTGGCGGTGAAGGCTGGTGGGAAGGTGGACATGCTGCCTGCGAGTATGACCCGAAGTTAAGAAAGGGGCCATGAGCAGTAGATGGGACCTCGTGGGGGTGTCCGGTAAGGTTTAAAGTGCGTGCAGGTGCACCCGTTTGATAGTTGGCATGAGCAGTGTGATTTATAGCATTAGTGTCCGGTACACCAGAAGGATGAGGGTATACGAATGACGAGATATGCTCTCCTTCTGGGTGCCGAGAAATGTTCCTAAAGCCGTCGGTACGCTGATTGTAAGGTAACGGAGAGCTGACGAAAGGAAAAGTGGAGGGTGCAAATCCTGCAGGATAACCTGTGTTGTGTGTGTTATGGAATGCTGGATTATAGGGGGGAGCAGGGTGCATTTGGCGTGTCATCAGAGGTCTAGAATATGGCAAAGGCTCGGAGAGGGTGTGGCTGTGGCTGGACGTAGCCAAATTGTGAGGGAAATGTGGGCTATCAGACTGCCCTTCCTCAGCATAGCCAAACATAGAACGACGAGGAATATCAGTGCCTCTGGGGCGATCGTCTCCAACGTTTGATGAAGCAGCAGGCAGCGTGGTATCATAAAATACTAGACGGTAATCAGGAACAAACTTGAGTGTGGGGAAGTCTCGTACTTATACCACTTGAAGTGGAAGTACTGGGGTCGTGGGATGGTTCTTAAAAATTGTTAGACATAGTATTCAGCATCGTTGATGGAGAACAGAGTAAAGGAGTAGGACCACGTGTTTCGAAACGTTTGAGACCAGAAGCTCAAGATGGACCGTCAACGAACGAACAGAGGCTCACGTGTCCTTTGCCGGGTGACGGACGCTGACTTGCCTTTTTCAGCATCGAAACTACTAAATATCCCTCGAGTCGTTGACCCGGACGTGCCTCTCCTAAGAACGAGATCATCGTCAAGCTCGGACATACTGAACGTTTATTCGATAGCCTCAACCCGTAGAATTGTTCGACACGGATATTCGGTCGAGTGGGCTTGGGCGGTATATGGGGATGTCACGAATGTGAAGAACACAGCCAACGCACCTGTGAAGTTTGACAACACAAGGAGGAGCACCAGTGGATGCTCAATGAGACATGTGATGCCGTACGTCACCGTCTTGTGGCAAAGATGACGTCATAGGAATTGGCCACAGTTTGTCAAGTCCTCCTGATTGGCATGACCATAACCCCGGTAACGTCAATAACATACCTCCCTGTCGTTCTGAAAGGCTTTTCAGTTCATAAACATTCCTTGAAACCTCGCACTACCCCCCGTGTCGGCTATAGTTTGCACCTACGATAAGGTGATAACAAATGAAAGGCATGAGACGTGCCAGCTCCTTGAAACGCCAATTAAAGCACTTACCATCCTTGAAGGAAGCTCCAGATCTGGTACTCGGGCCAAAGTCCAGCAGGTTGTCGGATAAGCTAGTTCCACTGAATTCACAAACCGGTCTGATAAAATTTACGATATCGATTTCCTGTCTGCAAGGTCAGGCAACCTATCTGATGGCGGGCAATCTCTCTGATGATGAGTGGTCAAGGTTGAACGTTGAACATTGAATATGAAAACGTTGAAATTCAAAACTCTGTTGCCAGCGAAAACATGACGACAGCCTATCATCGGCGAACTTTGCTGTGGCTGTGTTTATGTTGACATGTCCAGTGTCCATGGGCGCCTCTATCGACATAACCTTCTCGGATACATCCGACTTAACGTTATAAGTTGGATGAAAATTGCATGTTGCTGATTACCCATCTTGTTTACTACCCATCGTGTATCTGAAACTCACTTCCATTGGAGAACCTGAGAAACTAGATGTAGTTCAAGCCATTCAAGACATTTTACCTTGGCTTATCGGGTTGTTCTCCGGAATAGGTATCCTTCGCAACCCTCCAACAACCCGGCGCTAATACCAATGTTTGCTTGCTCTCACAAGGACCTTTCATCCTTGAGAATGTCCAATACGCCCAGCATGCTATACAGGTATCATTGAAGGCATGCAATGATATTAAGCCTTCTCCTTGTCTCTGAAGCTCCGATACAATCATTGGATTGGTCTTCAGTGGCGATGCACCCTCGCATAGCGCTCTTTATATCTCTCCTTATATTTATTGGGCCAGAGATCCTTTTCTTGCCCCTGATCCTTCTCTACTCTGCCTTCTTTGTTGTGCTGGGTATCATCGGGTTTGGGGTAGCTGGCATTACTCAGGGTCAGTAATGCCCATATCCATAGCCCATCACATCATCTCAATGTATAATTATAGGCTTCCTAGCAGCTCTATTCCAATCGGTCTGCTACGGGGCCTTCACGTCTGCACGCTCATTGTTTGCTTTACTTCAATCTATTGGTGCTTCCTATCAAGCGCTTTCGTTCTCCACGCTTTGGATTTCCTTGCCGGTCAGATTGCTTGCTGGGGCGCTTTCCGTATACGTCTTGATCGCTTTCATCGTTTGATAGAATGTTTTCATACATACTTGCGATAGATATTGTTTTAGTTCAGTTGGTAGATACTTGTGGACTGGTAAGTATGAGTTTCGCGTGACAATCTATTGTTTAAAGTGTGTCCGAGGAGTTGCTTCGAGATTTTGATAAGATCATCATCCGAGTCATCGGCGATAGATAGGAATACTCAGTAAACTGATGGTGTGTACAGTTCCTTTGATGTATCTTCCACCATCCCTTACATTTCATGCACTCCACGCTAAAGATGAGACCTTGATTGATAAGATATCAGAGTGGTTTTCCAGACTGTTGGCTCAGATAGGTGCCCACACCACTCTAGTGGCTCCCAACGGTCAATTGTACTGACTTGAAGTATCACCGTGGTTTTTAGACCATTTCTTGACTGAGAATCATGACAAGTTCTTGAAATGGGCTTCATCCGTCGCCCACACGGCCAATGAATGGCGTAAACCCTAGCTTTTGTCGTCTCTTACAGGACATATGCTGATGAGTAAACCTTAGTACAACAGTACCCATATGTGGCATTGTTCGTCTCCCTGTTCCTATTTCTTGGGCCGTGGATGTTCCTCTTGCCTCTATTCCTTGTTCAAGCTCTCGCATTCGTCGTGCTTTATATTATGGGGCTTTTCTTAAGTGCGATTGTCGGTGGTCAGTACTCAGTACGGTGTAATTCGCACGCAGCTCATCACCCATCATTCGAATAGGCTCCCCAACCGACTTATATCAGGCATTCTGTTACGGAGGACATACACCTGCATATTCCACGCTTGTCGTGCTTCAATCCACCGGCACACACTATGATGTGGACACGGCAAATTATCGTATTGTTCTGGCCATCAGGTTAGCAGCTGCGGCCATTGCCACTTACGTCTTTGTTGCTTTTATTGTCACGTAGCATGTGTAGATAGATGCACGTTACTCACTTCATCTGTAAGAAGACGGTGTTGATCATCCTTCACAATTATATGTTGAATGACAGATAAATAAGCTGCTGCTTTATACTTTTCTCATATACTTTACTTGATGTTTAACATGCCATCTCCGGGTAACACTGGATCAATACAATACCCTCGCTACTCTGCCTTCCCTACATGTATACAATGCTGAGAGATCCCGCAATACTCGTATTTGAAGTCAAAACATTCCTTCGTAATCTTGAACTCGTTGGGATCACTGCAACATCTACTAGGTCTTGCAGCGCTGATCCCGAAGCAGCAGTATGAAATCATTGACACGTGTATTCACCAACGGTGATACAAACCATCCCCCATCTTTGTACCTTCACGAGTTCGTAATTGATGAAAAGATATCTGATATCCCACTCTGTATACGATAGTGGCATCAGTAGATTACCAGAGTCCGTCCACTTGACAACGCTCCACATCATTGGTTATATTCATGGCATGCAATCTTGTCAGGAGTAATTTGGTCAAAGTTACCTTATCAAGCTACGTCACATCGAGTTCTTGAGATGTTTACATTATAATAAGGGCAGTGTGAGACTAGTTTTTACCAGGCACCTTGAAATCTTTTAACCAGGCCGTCACGAAGCTAATTTCTTCCTCGTGTATTTTCTGGATTTCGGGAGGCTCGTCGCTAATATTGAGAAGGCCCCATTCGTCCCAGTGGTGCACAGCACCTGTGAAGCGAACCGTCAAACAAAGCCCAACGGAAACGGACAACCTGACGGACCGGGTATCAGCTTGAACGGACGAAGGATGGTATCGGGCCTGTCCTTGGCATAGAATTGACTATGAGGGGTATCCGGTCTCCAGGGATCAACTACAACAGTCCATGCGCGTGGTTTTTACTTGCTAAGGACGGATAAACCAACCTTCGCCATCAATGAATGCAAGACGGTCAGCAGCAATATCAAAATCTCCAAGGGCATTCACTGCGGTGATGTTAGGCAGACTGGGCACAGTGAAGTACTCTCCTGGAGGGTAGGCCTGAGTAAACAGTAAGCCAATGGTGTGCTTTCAAAATCATAATTCCGATGGCACCTGCTTGCAGATCTTGGAAAGATATTCGAGAGTTAACCGGCGAGAGATAATACGTGGTTGGTTTTGGTCTGGAGGAGCGGTCTGAGAAACAAGAACGTCAGGGCCAGTTGACATAACTTTATGACGGGGATTTAGTTGGCTGACGGTGAAGTAACCCCACTGAGTGCAAACTTGAAATTGCCACAGGCGCCAGTCTTGATCAAGGGTTGTGACCTGGTATTGAGAATCGTCGTACGTTCCAAAACACTGAGAAGTAACTCCGTAACGACTCCAAGTCATGTATCAAGATCACTTACCTCTTCGACAGTCTTGTTCCCCGAACATCTTGACACAATGTGCTAATATCATCTGCAGTCAAGATAATTGCGTTTTAGGATCGAAAAAAATAGACAAACCTCCTTGATGTACGTCGCGTAGTTGTAGATGGCAAAATCAAGCTTAAAGTCATCAGTGATGGATATCATTCTTGACGGAGAACCAAAAGGCAGAGCTGCAGCAGCACTAGAGTTCCCGAATGGTTTCGTTAATGCAGCGCAAAAGTCGTCAAAAGCGGTACTGTTAAAGGGACCCCATACTCTCGATTGCCATGAACCCAAAGGGTTCTGACCACAGCAAAAATCAGCAATTACTAGCAAATAACGAGAAAAAATCAGCTTACTGAGAGCAGCGATACGAAATCATCATCGTGCTCCAAATCTTTCAGACCAAACAATCCCTTCAAAAGCACTCTGAAATGAGGGATGTCAAGAATATGATCAATCATGGTGATGGATTGTTCAAGATCTCCCGAGCATTTGGGATCTGCTGCTCGTCGAATGACCTCCATATATTCCCAATTTGAGAGAGCAGCGTGAGTGACGGCTTATAAAAGGTCAGTTGATAAGAAATGTAGTAAAATAGACGTTATCATAAACTAACCGCTTGAAGCGATGGATCCATATGTCAATTCTGGATAGAGAATCTTCATGTGAGCAGCCCGAGCACCAGCATATGAACCCTGTAAATACAAGTATACATGAGTGAAACTCTGTATAGAGCTGTCTACGACGAGTAATCATACGCCATAGTAGATCCATGGCGTGTTGGGCGCAGTTAGGTCTTCGTCGATGCCTTGGAACTTGACCGAGGACATAAAGTTCGCGCTATCAGCCGCAGCCTGTTCATTATCGAGCCAACTTTCCCCCTTTGAGCGACTTGGAATCAGACAGTGGTTATAAACTCACCGAAGGGAGTCGGTGGTGAAATTTTCAACTGGTATGGATTTTCCTATTGCAGGTCAATACGGTTGGAACGCCAATTTCCATAAAATGCATAGTCACCATAATACCTGTGTTCCAAAACAACTCCGAGGCCACCAGTCGCCCTGGTAAGAATTTCAACGATCCCCGTGTCCAAGTAAGTAAGTCGATCCTGCTTCCGGTGAGCGACATTCGCTCTTGCGCCGACCAACATACCTCTCCGCTGGTCTCCCCACCGTCCAGGACTATCACTGGACCTCCGGATCCAACAATATAGTGCCTGTCATTCACCCAATACCTCTGCAAGAATGTGTGATTCGATCCTTTTGAAAAATGATCTAAAGGTTGTTCAAACCACTGGGTTTCGAAATCACTATCGGCCCGAACACTCTGGGTGTCTTCAGTCCCTTGGAGGACAAAACTTAAAGACTCTTTCGAGACCTTAGCTGCCTGCTCTCTCTCCAATTTCCACAAATTGACCCCTTGTGATCCTAATCTACGAATCGAGTCCGGATTCTGTGCTGCATTTGAGGCGAAGACGAGCAAAGACAAAGTCACTGCCTGCACTAGGTGAAGTCGCACGAAATGCATAGCGGCCATTGTTAAAAGCGCTACAACGCCAGACGACGGTAAATGAAGACTAGAGCTGGCACACACAATACCCTTAAAACGAAGCCGCGGCCCGCCAGGCCTGTCAGGGCCGTGATTTTGGATTTCAAGGCACGCTCGAATGAGCGAGCACATATGCGCAGAGGATATATTGGGAGCATGGACAAAAATGAATTGTCCGAAAATTCTCAATTAAGTAACTGTAGCCATTGATTCTCCTTATCGTGGGTTCGGACAACCTGTCAAAGTCAATGCGGCATAAGGCAGCCAACAAAGTACTGAGGCAATTTCTCCTGTATATCGATCAAACTCTGCTTCAAATTCTCCAAAGCCGCCAGCCTGCACGCCTCTGTAACTCCTTCTTTGAGTTCTCTATCCCCGCTTATCTTCTCACTCATCTCCGCAACAAGACCTAACACATCTGCCGAACAAAGCGCAAGTACCCTACATGAACCCGCTGCGACTTGCCATTGTTCATTCCAGATGATCGTACACGCCTTGTGTGCATCAGCGGAACAAGATTCTGTGCACTCAAGTTTCGGCGCGCGTCGCCTGTATCGTTCACCAAAGTTTGCGAGGGATAAATGACCTGAGAGTAATCTTAT